>JARVZY010000160.1:0-27403 GCA_030686995.1 Artemisia argyi | reverse complement strand
TTTGGTCCTTTGGTTGTTTTAACATGGCAAGTTTAATCCTTTTGATATCTTTTAAAACTTGTCAACACAGGTCCCTAAACTTTTCATAAATTACAAATATAGTCCTTGTTTTTTTTACTACTTAACCAAATGCTCCCTTTTGTAATATTACCACCCAAATCCAAAACCCATGAACCTGATCCAGGCCCACAACATCTCCCTAGCCCAATCAACCAATCCAGCCCACCCTTAAAAATATTAAACCCCCGTTTTAATTTAAACCTGGTCAAACCCCGTTGACCATCCATAACCTCCCAACCAAACCCCCCCCCCCCCCACTTGACTGCAAATAACCTGCTCCCTGCCATCTCCCCTCACCTCCACTTCACTAACTCCACTACTTATCCCTCCACCTCACACTACCATCCAAGCAACATTTATTGCTCCTAAAACCCTACAAGTAACTGCAAACAGCCAAAGGAAGTTTTCCCGCCAAAAAATACTTTGAACGGCCAAGATCTAATCAAGCCAATCCAATGGCTCAAAAGAAGTGGGAAAGAAAGAGGAATGTCCCCTGGTCTATAAAAAGTCAAGAATGAAAGAAGAGAAGCCAGTAGTTTAGTTTTTAGAATAGTTATAGGGTAGTTATTGTCGAATCAATCTTATTATCTAGTTTTCATTGTAATTTTTGCTCAAATTTCTTGTACTATGTATTGCTTATGTAATTGAAACTCATTTCAATTAAATATTTCAAGTTTCCAAATTTCAATTCCAAATTTGTGTTTTAAATATAGAAAATCCAAATTCTTGTTTGGCTTTGTAAGTTATTGGTTCCTGATTAGATAAGCTCAAACAGACTTTGGATAAGCTCATTAAGCTCTTTTATAGCTTATCTGAGCTTATCCTTGTAGTTCATATGCAATTGTCCATTTGCAACTTATTTTCAAGTAAGTCTCCTCATTTAACCTTTGCATCACTTTCCACAGTTGCCATAGTTATTGCTTATTGCTTATTTTGGTGTATGTATGCTTATTGGATGTTAGAATAAGCTTAGGATTCAGTTCCATGGTTTAGGTATTAGAACTGCTCCATTAGACTCCAAACAGTACCCAATAAGGGGTGTTTGGATCAGCATTGTTCAATGTTGTTTGATAGGTTCCTGAGGTTGCCATTAGTTTACACATGCCACATTAGGTAATAGTAGGATAGTAGAAGCATAATATCTTGGTCTTATATACCAAATAGTCAAAATCTCACCTTTCACCCCCTTGACAGATAACTGTCAAGACAGTTGGTTCCAAATCCATCTATTTCAATGAAAAAGTTATTGTTTTAGCTTATTCAAGTCTCATTGTAGCTTATTAATATGTTTACAGTAGATTAGAAGAGATCTAAGTTCAAAAAAGTCAAACCTTTACAAGTTTTCAAAAAGTCAATTGTGTTTAACTCAGATTTTTCCTAAAATCCCACGAATTATTGTGAATTTAGTACAAGGATTCAGGACTTGAAACTTATAGGGCTTATAGTACCTCAGCTAAACTTTTGATCTCCACTCTCAATTGATTTTTGTGATTTTTGTGTGGGTCCCACCCAAGCTCCAAAGAGAGCTGCAGGGGGAGATAATCCTCTGTCTCAGGTCTGCTGCCATTACACCATCTGTGTGGTGTTCCACAGCTTGCCATGGTGGGCCCCACTGGTCTAACTCAGTTCCATTAGATAGCCTAGTTTGGTGTTTATATATTTCAACCCTTGAGTGAGCCAAAAGCTCACTTGAGCCAGCTTTTTCCTAGCTTCAAAGGTGGACTGTGGACTGCTATGCAAATGGGTCATTTTGCTAAACTTGGACCCATTTTTGCCTTCAAGTGATTCTTGTTAGTTTTTCTTGCCTCACATCAGTCCACTCAACTCACTTGCACTAGAATCCATCAAGTTTTCAGCTTGTAGCTTATTCTTAAGCTTAAAAGCTCCCACAGTTGACCAAAGTCAACGGTGGAAGCTTAAGCACTTCCAAGGGCTTGTTCTAAGCTCCTAGCTGATCCCATTGCACCACAAGCTATCCATTTTCAGTTTCTAGAAGATTGCAAGCTAGAAAAGCCACAAAACAATCCTTAAAAGAAGTAATAGCTTCTATTTAATAGAAGCTATTTACTTGAATTTTCCTTTTAATTTTTTCACAAGTACATTTGTGTTTTCATATTTTTCCTTAGTTTCTAGTAATATAAAGTACTTTGGAGAATTTTTTCAGATTTTTCTATCTTTATTTGCTATTTTTTATAATTAATATTAGATTAATTAATATATAATTAATATTAATATATAAAATAGTAGTAATAATTTTTATTTAATAGCACCACTTTTTTATATTTTTCCTAGGTTCCAGGTAACTTAAAATAATTTTAGGAATTTTTATAGATTTTTCTGTTGTCATTTAGTAATTTTTAGATTTAATAATAGTTTAATTAATAATTAATTAATATTAAGTTTAAAATAGCATAATTAGTTTTTATAAGGTAAAACCTAGTTTTTATATTTTTTTATAGCTTTTATATGTTATAAAGTAATTTTAGAAATTTTATTAGAATTTTTACTGTTCATTTAGTATTTTTCTTAATTTAAAATAGTTAATTAGTAATTAATTAGTAATTAATTAATAGAAAAATCACAAAAAGACAAAAATACTTATTTTTATTTCTAAAACTTATTTTTAGTTATTTTATAATTTTAGGAATTTTATTTTCACCTTTTTAGTATTTAAATAATATTGTATTATATTTAAGTTACTTAAATATTATTAATAAGTATTAATTACTACCTCCGTCCTATTTAAAGTGTCCACTTTCATAATGCACAAAGTTTTAGGAGATTCCACTAACTAAACTCTCCACCAATCAAATATTACTTTTACCCACTAAACTCTCATTTTATTGGTTGGAAGGTACAAGTGGACACTTTAAATGGGACATGCAAAGATTCCATTGTGGACACTTTAAATGGGACGGAGGGAGTAGTTTTTATTTAATATTAAATAATTAAATAGTGTAAAAAGTAATTTTAATTTTCTAAAAAGTTTCTTTTATTATTAGGATTGTAAAAATGTGTTTTTCACTTTTGTAAGTATTTTATTTTGTTAAAACTCGCGTTTTATTTCGTACGTCTACGTTTTATTTAAACGTAACGTACGCGTTTTTAGTTTTAAACGTTTCTGGGTTTTCAAACTTTCTTGTCTTATTCAAATAGCTTGTTTAAGCTATTTTCTAGTATATTCCTTAGTTCTAATCACTCAAAACCTTTTCCTGTCCAATTTCACCCGATCAAATAACCGTTTTGTTTACAATTCACACCTCGTCAGGACTTAAACGACCCGGGAAAACACTGTATTCCTCGGAGCATTGATCTAGGCTGTCTGACTTTGTTGACCATTCCTTGGTCAATTTAAGTTAGGTGGTTCGGGCTCAATCAGTGATGTTGGTGGTGTATGGAAAAGTTCCATTGGTGTAAGTGTTGGTGATTGAGATGATGGAGTTTTTTATGGTTGAGTTTGTTGAGAATGTGATGTTGAATCACTTGAAGGTCTAGTTGGTGGCGGAATAGTGGCTATGTTGGTGTTGCAATGTTTTGGAGAGGGTGTTGGAGTAGCAAGATTAAGCAAATCTTGTATAGTGATCACATTGGTATTGCAAGGTGTTGAGGATGGTGTTGAGGTAGTAAGGTTAAGGATATCTTGGATAGGTGAAGAAATGTCAAGTGATGTATCACTTGATGATGATGAGCTTGATTTGATGGTTTTGTTGAAGCAACAAGGTTTTACACTAATCCTAGCAGTTTTTCTAATGGATCTTGACGATTCGGATGAGGTGTTGGATTTAGTCCTTTCAAAGGTGTGGTTTAGAGGCTTAAGAGAGGTTTCTAACAAAGAGATGCTCACTAATTTCTTCCTTATTAGCAAGAAGAGTGTCGTATGGATGATAACGCTCAATGGAATTAAGACTTGAAATAGGCCACTTATCAGTGTAGAGACATGTACCAACATTAGGGACACCGAGAATAGTGGCAAAATCTTTTAAGGATATGAAATGTGAATGTTGATTGGTTGAGAATGTTAATGAGATCTTACCATTGTCATTGAAGAAAAGGCTTATAGTTGCATAGAACTCCAAAATAAACCTAGGACAAATTGGCTCATCTATGTCTAGGAGGCAATCAAAGTTGATAGCGGCAAAGTTTTGACGAATGGAAGTTCCTTTTAGGAAGGATGGATCATTGGTTCTTCCTTCATGAACATAGCGTTTTTCAAGACCCTTAAAAGTTTCAACTTGATCTTTAGTAAGGCCTTTGGTCCTATGGTGTTTGGGTAAGTAATTAAGAGTTTCCTTGTGATCGGAGAATGTTGCGGGAGGCATGTTGATTCCTAGAAAACACAACATTTAAGTTTAAGTTAATGACTTTTACAATGTGGATGTTCTAGTGTGTGCCTATATGAAAACAATGTGGAGGTGCGGTTATCTTGACTCATGTTTTATGCTTAAAATGTTTTGTAATGCAAGTTTTGTTACAAAAAAAAAAAAAAAAAAAAAAAGATAACCCAAAAGCTCCTAATTCAATATAGCTTCGTTTGAATGTACCCGAAAATACATATTAGTTATGTATTCCCTTTAGCATTCAAGAGACATTATGCAAGTGATGTTTCAATGACGTTTTTCATTTGTTTTAACAATGTGGTGAAAGGTGGTGTTCTAGTGATTTTTGAAAGACAATGAACTTGGTGTGTTTGGTAAATCATGATAATAACAAGAAGGATACAATTCCTAACTAATGGAAATTATGATTAGTTTACAACCAAGGTTTTTCATGAATCAACAAGTTTATGCATAAACCCTAAGATTCTAGTTAATGTATGTAAATGAAAATGTTAGACTTTGATTGAAAATGCAATTATGATAAGAATACTTACAAAGTTAATTGGATTGGAAGAGATGTGAGTGAGAGCCCTAATTTTCGTGTGGTAAGGTGTTTGTGAGTGAGTGATAGCTGTTTGTAAGTTGAAGTAGTGAGTTAAGAGGTGTTTGGTTTTGAATTAAGATAAAAACAAACTGCAGATACGGCGGATCAGGCGGAACCAAAGGAAGGGTTCCGTCCGTTATGTCGTAAGGTTCCGCTGGTTCAGCAGGTGAAAATTTTGAATGATTTGTTTTGACTTTTGTGGTTTTATCCTAATGTTCAAAACTAAGGTTTTTAGGTTTCACGAGTCCTAAACTAAGTCTAAGAGGGATGAATGATTCTCATTCAAGAGATTTTGTGAAAACGTTGACGATATGAAACTTTCTTGGTTAAGATGTTCCTCAATGGACGTTTTTACCAAGGCGATGATGATCGATCACAATAGGTTAATTGAAAACACATAGGATCGGATTGTCGCTAAAGTCGATGATACTATTGAAAAAAGGAATTCCATTGTTGACTTGAGTTTGCTTGTTCTAACGGAGCTTTTTGATGTGCTTCTCCTTCCGATACTAGTTTGATCGCCTTAAGCTGCTTAGAGAATCATTGGGTAAGTAAGTGCAAAAGTGCAAGTACCACTTGTGCTTTTTCTATCAACTTAATTACCAACATAATTCTAGTTGGCATACACTATGGTTTCTATTCCCGTTCCTTTGGGATGCCATACTCTTAGGTGTGTAGTACCTTTTGATGTATCCAAACAATCTCTTCCGAAAGAATTGTTTTAGGATCCTCTCTAATACGAGCACATAGACAAGCACTAAACATAATGTTGGATCTATTTGTTGTGAGAACAAGTAAACTTCAAAACATTTCTCTATGTTTAGTTTTACCTACGGATTCACTAATCTCATTCTTTGAAAAGTCATATAAGACTTAATCATTGTGAACTTGTGAGTAATTAGGAATATCTTTGAGTGATTATTCCTTGTTTTTGGAGCTTACTTAAGTTTTCAAAAAGTCTTTCATAGATCGACACTACATTCATTTTATCTATTTTGAAAGATTTATTTTCGATCGTTGTTTTACTCTAATGTCAAAAAATTATTTTTATCGAATTTGTTTAATTACAACCATGATCGATAATTCAAGTCTTATGTGTCATTTTACTTTATTCAATGCTTGACACAAGATGAGAGATGTTATTTTCATTTTTAACTTTTGTCCTTAATGTTATGACACTATGACTTATGAATTCTTGGACATCTATGTTATCACCTTTTAATAGTTCATCTTTCTTGCTATTTTTCTTAACTTATTTGTCTTACCATCGTTGAACTTTCGACTAAGTCATCATCTACCAAAAATGATATCTTAGAAGGAGGTGGTCTTTCGTTGAATGTTGGATTCAACGACTCCTCGACTCTTTATGTTTCTTTTTAAAAAAACTATAAGCTTTCATGTTTTGTAAATGTCCAAGAGATACAACATCATAAGACTATGGGTCGAATTTGATGTGCAAATCGTAGATGTTTATAAATCATCTTCTCCCAATCATCCCATTGTATCTTAATGTGGTTTATTTTCCTTTGTGTGTCTTATATGAGATTTTATTAAAAAAGTGGTTAAATTAAGACACGATTGAACATATAGTGTTAAAAGATGTTGTGTTACAAATGCTTGTGAAATGTTTTGATTTACTAGATTTGCAAGCATCACAAAAGTGTTGGATATTTAATCACTTTGGAGATTCTTAGTTAGCTCACTTGTAGACAAGTATTAAGTGAGACTCACTCAAGAGTATCTCGTGTCGATTCCCAAAAGTTAAAAGAACTGAAGCACCTTATATCTCCTATTCATTGTAACTTAGAAATCCTTTAAGCAAGGAGAAGCTAATCTACGTTATAACTAACTAAAGAAAGAACAACAAAGAGTGTGCACAACAAATCCAACACACGATAAACCTTAAAGATAACAAGAAGAGACAATAAAAGGTAAGTTGAAGAAATGTGTACCTTTTGAGTTCCATGAATAGATTATAAAGAAGATAATCATTAAGTTTTAATCTTGTCATGAAGGAAGGCTTGGAAACTCAATTACTCATGAATCCAAAGAGGTTAGATGAACATAAAATATGATATTCTTAGATCATAAGTGATGAGGCAAAAAATGAACCACTTTTAGGGGTCATTTAAGCCCGTAATTGAATTTATTTGATCAAATATTTCCCTAAATCGTTCCTTTTGTGATTTTAGATACTTTGGGAGTGAAATCTGGAAAAGGAAACAATTCGGACGTTTTTGGAGCATAAAAGTGAAGAAAACGCCAAAGACTTAATTTTTCATGCTGGGAACAGTGTGTGACGGCGTCAAGAGTAATTTCCTGACGGCGTCAAGAGTAAAGATCATGACGGCCCAGTACTGAAATGAAGGCGTCACAAGGTAGAGCGTCAAGAGTTAAATGTGTAACGGCCTGGACATGACGGCGTTAGATGTAGATCAAGGCAGTCCGAGGATTCTTTTGGCGGCGAGATGACGGCGTCACAAGTTTGTTCTTGACGCCGTCAGCCTCTATTTTCTTTATATAGTTTTCTAATTTTCATTCATTAAAGAGGAACAAGTTTGGAGAAACCCTAAGGCCGAACCATATACAAATTTTACAGCTTTTTCAAGGGTTTTTAGCCCTTGAACCCTTACATGTGTAATTGAAATAAGTATTCTTTTAATTCAATCAATATGTCTATGTGTTGGTTGTCTATATCTTGTGCTTGTCTTAATTTCACCATGCTAGGCTAGATTTATCTTGTGTTTGCTTAGATCTAATGAAACCTAGATGTTGATTATGTGTTGATTACTTGTTTATGGTTGTATTGGATGAATGATTTCAATGTTAGGCTTAAGAAAACTGGCAGATCTCCAAATGGTAACATGTTTGAACGTCTTAGGAAACATGAACCGATGTGTACTAGGTTTTATTGGTTGTATTTAATGCATGAGTAAATTCTAATGATCCCATGTTAGGAGCTTCTTAGCCGGCTCGACATAGGAGTGAAGTAGGCACTCATAGGATTGGGGAAGTAAGTACGCCACCCCATGAATGGTATTAAGGAATACAACCCGTCATCCACGCAACTATAACAAGTAATTAACGTGTAAAAGATATCTAGGGAGTAGTGAAATCTAAGTAAACACATTTCTCCACTTATTGCTCACAACCTTAGTTTAATTTAGTTTTATTTTCATTTTTAGTATTTTATTTTGATTGCATCTTTAGTATTGGGTTAGTTGACTAGCAACTAATTCCGCCCAAATCCTTCAAACCCGAGATTTTAATTTGCTTTCTAAAAAAATATAAAAATACAAAAAGAATCATCCCTCATCTCTAGAACTAGTAATTAGGTTTTCTAATCCTAGCGACACTATTCCTAGCTGAACGATCAATCCCCCGGTACTTGTCATTATACTATACTACATCGATCAGGTACACTGCCTGGTGGGGGTTGTAAGCTTCTCGAAATCTCTTTAGAGGTAAAACCTGGTGCGATCCCCACGCTACCAATAAGCTTCTATTAGAGATTGAGATATTTCTAAATATCTCTTCTAGGCTCAACAAACTTTACTTGCTCTTTACTTGTTGATGGTGCATTTGAGTTAAATCCTAAACCGGTTTTATCTCTGAATGACTTTTGACTTTTCAACAATCTTTCAAGGGATTTTGAACTTTCTTCAAACTTAGCCAACATTTTTCCTTTTTCATTTTTCCTTTTAATTTCATGTTTGTATTCTAGACATATTTTGCATCCTAGATCAATTTCAATATTGCTTTCAAGTCTAGACATTTTATCTTCTAACATTATCTCTTTTTCAAGATTGTTCACAAGAGATTTTGAATGTTTATTGTTAAAGATAGTTTTTAGGTCCATGTTGCATAAAAGTTTAGACTCATTTTCTAGTTTAGAAAACTCTAGGATAAATGTGTCAAAGCAAAAGTTTTTGGTTTCAAATTGTACCTTGCTTGATGTTTTATCCAGTTGAGAATCACAAACCGGATAGTTGGCTTTATCTTCATCCGTGTCATTCCATGAATTGTAAGCAAGGCCACTTTGATCTCGACATAAGTAATCATCTTCATTTACACCTTCATTTAAAACATTTACACTAGTAGCACATGTATTTACTTCAACTAAGTGTCTATCTATTAGGTTTTCTAAGACTTCTAACTCTTGTGTGAGATCGAATTGATCATCTTTGACTTGACATATTTCTTGATAAAAGTTGATTATATTTTTCCAAATATCATTAGCCGTTTGACAAAAATACACTCTTTCATATTCAATTCTCGGTAAAGCTTTATAAATCATTATCTTAGCTTTAGTGTTTTAATCAATCTTGAGATAATCATGTTGATTTTCAAAACTTGTTTTTGTTGGTTTGAAATCACCAATATAAATAATGTGCCAAAGATCTTGATCAATTGATTTCACATAGTTTTCAAATTTATCTTTCCATTCAAGGAAGTTTTCTTTTTCAAATAGCGGTGGCTTTTGAATAGGTTGCCCTTCTTTGAGATTTTCAAAATCCATGGATCGATCCAAGTTTTAAAATATAATATATTTTAAAGATCTTGAGTAACGTAGCTCTAATGCCAATTGTGGAAAACTAGAAGGGGGTTGAATAGTTTACCGCTTTTTAAGTTAATTATCTTTTAAAAACTTTACGTTTGATTAAAGATATAAACTCAAATTACTTGTTAATCTTTGAAAAGCTTTATGTGTAATTAACGATTCTAACTAAAGACAATATGTAATATGCAAAGACAAAGAAAGAAACGATCAAACCACAACACGATTGTTTATCGTGGTTCGGCTACAAGGACTCTTTTTCCTTGCCCTACATCCACGCCCCGAGTTTCCAACTCGAGAATTTCAAGCACTAGTCAACAAGCTCCTTTCACGGGTGGAGAAACCTTTATAATCGTCGCTTACACTTTATCCGGTACAAAGCTAGATACCGGGTCCTAGTTCAAGGTAGAACCAACCTAACGTCGCCTATCCACAATTTCCGACACTAAGCTAGATGTCGAGTTCTTTTACAAGGGTACACCAACTCCCGTCACACTATGTATTTTAAGGCCTAAAATACTAACTGATCACTCTTGAATATCACAATCAAATGATGTATAAATTACACTAAGTTTACACAAGGCTAAGCTAACAAGTCTTGCAACCTTGAGTTGAAACTTGTTACTTCTTGGATGAACTTGTGAACTTCTATGCTACATAAGACAATCACACAAGTGAGTTGCTACTGAGTTAGATGAGAGAATATATGAAATATATGTCCTAAAGTGATGAGTGATTTCTTGCAAGTGGTTTGGTATTTATACCCAAACAAACCAGACTTCTGGCGGATACGGCGGAACCTTAGAATGGGTTCCGCCCATATACCCCCAGGGTTCCACCAGATCTGACAGTCAAACTTACAATAAATCACATCAAGTTATGTCTAGTCAAACACGCAAACTTTCAAGAGATCACATCAACATGGAAAGCTTCCAAAATGTGTAAGAGCTTTATGGATAGTCAAACACACAAGCTATCCATAAATGCACATTGATGTGATGTTATACTTTCTTTATTAAGAAATATAAAAAGGTTATGTTTAACATGTAAATGTAGTTATACAAGACTTAAGAAACTAAAATGATGTTTTACTATAAACTAAAGTTCATATTTTGTCATTAACAAAACTTAGCAAAGATCGTAAAATATAAATAACGTTTTTAGGTGATATTTGTATTAACACATACAACTCCTATCCATGAGACGCTCATTAAGGCTAAAGCTTCACTCCTAAATGTTGTAAGAAATTTTAAATTTGGCGCTAAAATTACCCTAACAAGTGTTTCTCTTAGTTTTATTACACACCTACTATTTAACAAACAAACTCAAGTGCAATTGCATTCTCTAAGGTATCATCATTTACCCTCCCCTTACACTTAGGCTGAACATTGTCCCCAATGTTCAATAAAAAGGATGTAAAAGTAATGAAGGTAAAAGAATGAAACAAATACTCTTCTGATTCGTTCGGTGTGGGTAATGTGATAACATGGTTAGATCCTCTTCCAAGAAAATGAACGTTGAAAACTTCCCTCCAGAAAAATAAATCATCTTCTTGTCCAATATAACCTGTTAAACCTGAGAAAACAATCATGGCAAACCTCGCATAAAATCGGCGGAAAACTCTATATATACTAAAATCCTAGAAAGCAAATTAATATATAATGCTTGTGGAATGAACGTTTGCAGATTTCCTGGAGTTTATAAAACTAAAGATTTAACAAAAACTATGAGACTCCGGTAGAAAAACAAAACTCGCAAAATTTCCAGAATTTTACACTTGACGTCTTCAGGTTATAACCCTGACGCCGTCAGAAGTGACCTGCAGAAATTTCATGTTAAGTTTCTGGAAAAACTCACACCTTAATTCCTGGAAATCCTGCAAAACATCATTATGACTCGATACAAGCATTTGACTCAAACAAATACTAATATGCATGTTCGTTTAATATTGTTGTGATTCATATTCAATCTCGTTCTTAGAAACAAAATTAGATTTCCATTACACTTATTTTTTGCGAAATACCTTTACATGTAATCAAGACGAAGTTAAAGACAAAATAAAGCATTTTCACAATTTATCTTGAAACATGAGCCACAAATAATAAAAATAAAACATGCTTATGGAAACAAATAAAATCAAATAAACAAATAATCAAACAAATAAAGCTTGGGTTGCCTCCCAAGAAGCACTTTTCTTTATTTACGAGTCTTGTAGCTAGACTCAAAGTCACGAGCAATTACGTGACCTCTCAGTCACGGCTTCTAGGTCATCCTCGGGCTTGGTTTTATATTCCGGACCTAGTTGCAAGCATTCTTAATAGAAGCCAAGTATTTTTTTTCATTACATGGTATACTCCTCTACGTCTATCCTCATTGATGCGTGGGAATTGCACCAGGCTTTACCTCTCGAGGGATCTCGAGAAGCTTACAACCCCCACCAGGCAGTGTACCTGATCGTTGTAGTATAATATAGTGACAAGTATCGGGGGATTGATCGTTCAACTCAGGAATAGTGTCGCTAGGATTAGAAAGTCTAAAAACTAGGTCTAGAGGCGAGGGATGATTCTTTTTGTATTTTTATATTTTTATAAAAACAATTAAAATCTCGGTTTTTGGAAGAGTGGGCGGAATTAGTTGCTAGTCAACTAACCCAATAACTAAAGATGCAATCAAAATAAAATAACAAAAATGTAAATAAACTAATTACTAATGTGGTGTGAACAATAAATGGGAAAATTGTGTTTACTTAGATTTCATTACTCCATAGATATCTTTTACAGGTTGATAGTTTGTTACAGTTGCGTGGATGACGGGTTATATTCCTTAATACCAATCGTGGGGTGGCGTACGTACTTCCCCAACTCTATAAGCTCCTACTTCACTCCTATGTCGAGCCTGCAAGAAGCTCCTAACATGGGATCATTAGAATTCGCTCATGCATTAAATACAACCATAAAAACCTAGTACGCATTGGTTCATGTTTCTTAAGACGTTCAAGCAAATTACACTATGGAAGTCTGCCAGTTTTCTTAAGCCTAACATAAAAATCATTCATCCGTAACAACTATAAACAAGCAATCAACCTATAATCAACATCTAGGTTTCACTACATCTAAGCAAACACACAAGAGATCTAGCCTAGCATGTTAAAATCAAGACAAGCGTAAGATATATTCAAATAACACATAGACATATTGAATGAATTGAAAGGATACTTATCATAATTGAACATGAAAGGTTTCAAGGGGTGAAAACCCTTGAAAATACTGATAAAATCATGCTAGGGTTTCTCCAAGTCGTCCCTAAAATTGTCCTCTCTCAATGAATGAAAATTACAAAACTATATATAGATTTTCCAACGTGACGGCGTCAAGAAGAGAATTCTGACGCCGTCAACCCGCCGCCCATAATAATATCGGATTGCCTAGATCCAGATCTGACGCCGTTAAGAGCAAATCTCCTCTGGGCCGTCACGTGTAAAGGGACCATGACGGCCTATGGTGACGCCGTCATGCCCTAGTGTAAAAACATTCTGGATCGTCATGGACTCAATCCTCTTCACCTCTTGTTTTCCTCTTGACGCCGTCATTAAGAACTTGGTGACGCCGTCAGGTACTGTTGCCGTTTTCTTCACTTTTATGCTCCAAAAACGTCCAAAATGCTTCTTTTTCCAGAATTCACTCCAAAAGTACCTAAAATCACAAAAGGAACGATTTAGGGCAATATTTGATCAAATAAATTCGAATTCGGGCTTAAATGACCCCCTAAAAATGGATCATTTTTTGCCTCATCACTCATCATTCATATAGTAAACCGCTTGCTTGTGCTCTTCCGATAGAAGTCGGTATTGATCTATCTTATATGGCATTTGGTAGGCTACTTCATCGGTTTCGTCCTTGAATATAACTATCCCTAAAGATGTGTCATAACTCATTTTAGAGGCTTTAACGAACGGCTTTCCAAACACTACTTGAGTTAGGCAACTATCTATTACCGAACGAATATCTTCTACAATCACAAAGTCGGTAACATATGTGAAATTTCCTACAAGCACATGCAATCCCTTTACTCTTCCTATAAAGTTACTCATCCAACCCGTGTCGGGAAATATCCTAGGTCCGAGTTGCTTCTTCATTATCCAATTATAGTGGAGCCTAGTCATAAGGTTTATAGGAGATTTAAGATCGATGTAGGCTTTCCACACATGCACATGCCCAATGTTGCACGGTATATTGATATCAGAGGGATCGCCTGCTTTGATGATTGGTGATCCTAGGACGTATGGTGTCTCAGGGTCATCGAATAAATCCTTATGGTATGCGCGTTCTTCCTTAGTTGGTAAACTATCGAAATAGTTCTCTACATCCTCTGCTTCCTCTACCTTCCCTTCCTTATTATCCTCCTTCTTAGACTCACTATCAATTCCAACCCTATCTACATCATCTTCTTCCCTATCCTTATCGATTGGCTTAATAGTGACAACATTGACAAAGTGGACATGCTTAGATGACGAGGTATCCTTAACTTGGGTTTCACTATTAGTGTTCCTAGTGTCCTTATTTGGCGTGCTCAATACTTGGTTGTTAAGAGCTTTCAATAAGTTGTCAATTTTGTTGGTCATCTCCGTTTGTTGTTGACTGAATTCGGATTCAAACTTAGCTATACGAGCTTCTTGAGATGCCATAAATTTAGACATCAACCCTTCAAGATTATTGGTACTACCATAGTTGTTGGAAGGATTGTTGCTGAAAGTACAGTTAGGGGGTGGACCGTTTGATTGGTAGCGATTAGGTGGAGTGGAAGAATTGTTTTGGGGTGCGTATTGGCTTTGTTTCCACCTAAAGTTTGGGTGATTTTTCCAAGAGGGGTTGTACGAATCACTATAAGGGTTTGGCTCGGGTTTGAAAGTGTACCACTTGACTCCTGCTCCGTCAGTACGCGAGGATGCGTAATCCTCAAAAGCTTGTTCGGAGAGTTCCATGCAATCACGAGTGTCGTGGGGACCACTACATAATTCGCATGAAGAAGTGATTTTGTTCACTTGGCTTGAAGGTTTAGGAGCTTCGTAGGATTTTATGAGAAACTTGACATGGTCTTCAAGTTCCATGATCCTTCGGTCGGGAGTGCTTGAATTGTTCGAAGGTAAAGATATTGCCTTGACCATTTTGTTCAAATCACGGGGATCATTCCAACTTTTGTTGTCATAGAGAGCAATATCTTCTATGAGTTCCCATGATTCTTCCACACTTCGATCACGTAGCTTACTACCGGCCGCTTGGTTAATGGTTTGCCTCGTGGAGAGAATGATATAGCCATAAAAGATTTGGACTTGGAGCCAAAGATTTATGCCATGATGAGGGACTTTTTGGAGTAAGTCCTTGAAACGAGTCCATGCTTCATAAAGAGTTTCACCTTGACGTTGTTGGAACATCAAGATGTCATTTCTTAGCTTGGTGGTTCTCCCCGGTGGGAAAAATTGAGCAAGGAAACGAGTGGTGAGATCATCCCAAGAGGTGATGGATCCCGCGGGTAAACGCTCAAGCCATTGACTAGCTTGGTCACGTAGAGAGAATTGGAAGAGACGCAATCGGGTCGTCTCTCGAGTTTCAACATCAAGATCTATGGAATCTACGATTTTGAGGAAATCATTGAGATGTTGATTAGGATCTTTGGAATGAAGTCCATGGAATGCACATCCGCTTTGCACCAACCGGATGGTGTCGGATCGCAAGGGAGACACATTGGCTCCTTGAGTGAGCTCAATGGTGTTTCGATAGCCTAGGTGGCTAGGACGGGAGTACTCTCCTAAAGTGCGGGGTCAAGGAGGTTGGTTTGGTTGTGGTGAGTTTTGTGGTGGGTTTTGTTATAGTGGGTTGATTGGTTCAAAGATATTACCACCTTCCATGATGGCGGATGGTAATGGTTACGAACAAAGGAATGAAGAAATAAGATAGACTAAACAAAACCTATAAAAATAAAATAAAAATTTTACTAGAAAGGAATCTAGCAAGTAGACCTAATAAAAAGAAATTTCAACCTAAACAATAACTATTCTCCGGCAGCGGCGCCAAAAACTCGATGCGTGATTTTGCAACCTTGCAAAAGGTTTTACCTCTCAAGGGATCTTGAGAAGCTTGCAATCTCCACCAGGTAGTGTACCTGACCGATGTAGTATAGTGTAGTGGCAAGTACTGGGGGATTGATCGTTATCTCGGGGAATAGTGTCGTTAGGATCAAAACTTAATTAAACTAGGTCTAGAGGTGAGGGATGATTCTTTTTGTATTTTTATAGTTTTTTTTAGAAAACAAGTAAAAATCTCGGGTATTGGAAGAGTGGGCGGAATTAGTTGCTAGTCAACTAACCCAATGAACTACAAATGCAATAAAAATAAAATAACAAGAAAGTAAATGTTGAGAAAAACAATAATAATAGAAACGTGTTTACTTAGACTTTACTACTCCCTAGCTATCTTTCATTAGTTGAATAGTTTGTTACAATTGCGTGGATGACGGGTTATATTCCTTAATACCATTCGTGGGGCCGTGTACGATCTTCCCCAACTCTAAAAGTTTATACTTCTTCCTATGTCGAACCAACAACTAGCTCCTAACATGGCCTCCTTAGTAGTCACTCATGCATTAAATACAACCATAAAAATCGTAGTACACATCCGATTCATGTTTCTTAAGACGTTCAAGCATGTTACCAATTGGAAGTTTGCTAGTTTTCTTAAGCCTAACATCAATATCATTCATCCATTACAATTAATAACAAACAATCAACCAACAATCAATAGCTAGGTTTCATTACATCTAAGCAAACACAAACAAACCTAGCCTAGCATGTTAAAGTAAAGACAAGCATAAGATAGAATCAAACAACACATAGACATATTGAATGATTATTGGAAGACTTATCTTTATTGAAACATGTATAAAAGTAGGGTGAAAAACCGTGTAAAATTCGACCTAAGGTTTGTTCCCAAGTTCTCCCAAAATTTCTCTCACTAATGAATGAAAATTAGAAAACTATATATAGAGAATACAGGTCTGACGACGTCACATTATAATCCTGACGCCGTCAACTAGCGCCAATATTCTTCTCGTATTGCCTAGATCAAGATCTGACGCCGTCATGTGTTATTCCATTCGTGGCCGTCACATGTAATTTGCTCTTGACGGCTTTGGTGACGCCGTCATGTGTTATTTCCTAAAAACGTTCTGGCGCGTCTCGTGTAACTTTTTATCCACCTCTTTGCCAATACGTGATGCCGTTACCTCCAAAGCGTGACGCCGTCAGGTACTATTTCCAGCTTGATTTGGAGACTTTGCAGTTTTCTTCACTTTTCGCTTCAAAAACGTCCAGAATGCTTCCTTTTCTAGATTTCTTCTCCAAAGTTCCTAAAATGACAAAAGGAATGATTTGAGGTAATATTTGATCAAATAATCACGACTTAAGGCTTAAAATGACCCCCTAAAAGCGATACACTTTTCGTCTCATCACTTACCGATTAATTTCTTACTACACATGGACGAGTATACTTGCTCATATGTGTTTAGTTTGAATCATTCGTAGATCGTGTTTATAAATTTAAAACTTGCACTCGTGAGACACATCAACACCTCAATAAGGGCACGAGCATAGTTGTTACTGGCTTACGGCCCCATGATTTAAGACACACAATGCTCGTATAAGCATAAATCATTATAGGTCGTCCTAACTTAGCGATAATCAAACTTAAACCAATTTCCGAATAAGCAACAATAGGAATGTTATGGAGTTTTACACAAACAGGGGTCGTAGTGATTTCCTCCTTTATTAGTCGAGTGTTGGGCGTCTATATGCTCAACATTATAGGAACCAAACGAATTAGCCATAGCCCATTTTCTAAAACCTGTTCCATACCCTACATTGTTGAAAATTTAAAGACGAAGAAACTATTATTCAACATAACTCGTTCAAGTCCAAACTTCGCCCAAGTGTTTTTAACATAGTTCTCAACAATATGGAACGCGAGCCGCTTACCAATAAAATATCTAAATAAAGTATTAGCAAAACGATTACTAGCCTCATCCACCACTGCCAACGAAATGGCCACATCAACACCTTTGACATTTTCATTAGTACTTAGTTCATAAATTCGTAGAGTCGTCTTAGATGTGGTATCCTTAAAAATGGAAGCAAAAGAGGCCGACTTTGAGTCTCCATTCACAGAGTTACCAAGAATGTTATCCGAACCACCTTAGAACAATGCAACACCTCATGTGTAGAGAATTTTCAGGAACTACAATAGGTTCCTCAAGCTTCGATCCTCCATCATTTGGGTTCCCAGGAACGCTATCTAAACCCTCCTTATGAGTATTTTGTTCCGTCCCACTTATACTCTTATTAACAGCCGCATCAAATCCCCCTTCATGAATAAACCCTAAAACCCACAAAACCACTCACCACAACAAGAAAAACCGGTAAAGAAAACCACGATTAAGCAAAAACAAAAGAAAGAAACCCTAAAAATAGGGTTTTAGCCGCAACTAATCAAAGCCTAATCAACCTCCATAATGATTATCATAATAAATAAAATGAAATTAAAAGCGTAGTAATTAAACAACTCACAATAATGACGACAAAGCCCTAGAAAAAAACCGAAAAACCTAAACCCTAGCTACTCGACAACCAATTAAGGAACAATTAAAGAGATACAATCATTAGATTAATCATCAATAACATGAACATTAAAAGGCATTAGAGACAGAAAAGGTCGAATTAAACGATTGAGAAGGAAGTAGAAGGGTTGGTCGCCATTTTCGCCTAAAGAGAATTAGGGTTTTTATTTTTTACTTTTCTCCACTATAAAACTGATTTTTTTTTTTTTTTTTTTTTTTTTTTTAAACACATCATGTCCTTGAATTTTATTTTTTCTTTTAATTCAAAAATAATTTTAAAATTGTATAATACTGCATATGCCCAATTGTAAACCAAACAATGTTTATAAAACTGTCATATCTATCGGGAGAGAACTTAGGGCCCGTTTAGTTTGTAGACGGGTTTAGGATTTGGATTTAGATTTGGATTAGGATTTGGATTAAGATTTGGTTTTGATATTAAATGATGAGCGAGAATAATACAATTGTTTAAAATATTATTTGATTAATAAATAGGTATAAGAGTAAAAAAATTATTAAAAAATATAAAGAAACACACATTGAAAAAGGTTCAACCCATTTATTATCACTAAAAGACAGAAATTTATTATATTATAAAGCAATTTATTTCAAATCCTCTCACCTCCCTATGGATTTCTACATGCGATATATTCATCCTTCAACCCCAACCAAGGGTCCGACAAACATAAACCAAACACTTATTTTATACCATCACTCCTAAACTATTCTCAAATCACCTCAACCAAACGGGCCCTTAACCTACCTAGTGGTTAAACTACTCAGTGATTAAAAACACAATGAATGTGGTTCTTGTAATATGTGGCATGAAAGGAATAAAGAGACAATTATTGATTTATTCCTTCTCTCCAAATGACTGAATGTCACCTCATTTGGATAAAGTACCTGATGGGTAGATGTATCCATGCCCTACCTGTAGTCTTTGCAACAAACTAAACGGACCTTTAACTAAGGGTGAGCATCGGTCTGGACCAGACCGGACCGACAAGACCGAAGACCGAATTAAGGTAAAAACCTGGACCGAGACCGAGACCGAATGTAGTCGGTCTGGTCCGGTCCGGTCCAAATAGGCAAGATTTGACAAGTTTTTTTGGATTTTTGGTCGGTCCGGACCGGACCGACCGAACCAAAAACCAAATTAACCAAAAAGCTTAGACCGAGGACCGGACTAAATGTGATCGGTCCGGTCCATCCATTCCGTTTGCTCACCCCTACCTTTAACTATAATCAATTAGCAATCCAAAGTCCATTTGTTTTCTCATTCATCATCCCAAAGCTAATTACTTGGGATTATAAAAAATAATACTAATAAATAAATAGTACGAGTACAAGTTACCAAACCACAAAGACACAAACATCACAAAAGTACAAAACAACAGTGTAAAACTTAACTACCACTCTCACTCTACTCTGCTCAAGTACTCACCATCACACAAAACAAAACACCAATATATGTCGTCTTCACCAAAGCTCACAGCACCATACGGATCATGGTCATCTCCGATCACCTCCGACTTAGTCTCAGGCGCAGGCAAGACTCTTGGTGGCACCAAAGTTGACTCTTATGGCCACCTTTTATTACTCGAATCCCGTCCTAGTGAATCAGGGTAACTTTCACTTCTATAACATTAGCCTTATATATTGTTACCCAAAAAACATTTTTGATAGGCTAGACGAGTACCGTGCATATAGCAACGGGATTTTATAGCGACAGAGCGTTTAGTGATAGAAAAAGTTTATGGGTTATAAACGAAAAATAATAAAAGTTTGAAGATTTAGAGATTAAACATAATGTTTTGAAACCCGGTTTGACTCGTTCTGGACGAAAAATGGGTCGATTTAAATCAAGTGAACCCGACGGGTTGGGTTGAAAACGGGTCAAATTAAACCGGGTCAACCCGCCGGGTTTGAAGCGTCCAGGTCAACCCGATTTTCGATGTGTATTAATAGTTTCATTTTGAAATATATGTTTTCGTATGACTTTTATGGTTGAACATGTTAGTCCGGTTCAGTTTTCAAAACTATATGTACCATCAACTTGTTACCTTGTACGAAGCTTTGTGTTTTATTAATTTGTATAATGTGTAAAATAACATTAGTTAGTGTGTTAATTATTTTATATTTAGATTATGTTGTAGCTTGTTTAAATTGTACATTGTGAAAATTTTATTGTACTTTTTAGTTAGGGGTGTTTTAATTGGTTGTTTTTAATTTGATATATATATATATTTTAATTGGTTGTACAATGTGAATAAATTATTGTATTTTGTTTTAATAAGAGTATTAATTATATTATGCATTTCTCTCGCCTTTAACTTTCAAGATTTCACTTTTCAAGATTTGACCATACATTCTTTATAGCGACAAATAGTTTATTCGACAAATAGTTTATTCATAAAAAAAAAGTTTATAGGTTATAAATGAAAAATAATAAAAGTTTGAATATTTAGGAATTAAACATAATGTCTTGAAACCCGGTTCGACCCGGGTAGTTCAACCGGGTGAACCGTTCCGGTCGAAAAATTGGTCGATTTAAACCGGGTCAACTTGCTAGGTTGGGTCGAAAACGGGTCAAATTAAACCGGTTCAACCCGTCTGGTTTGAAGCGTCCCGGGTCAACCCGGTTTGTGATTTGTATTAATTGGTTGTATTTAATTTGGTAGATATGTTTTTAATTGGTTGTACAATGTGAATAAATCATTGTACTTTTAAGTAATGAGGTGTTTTAATAAGAGTATTAATTATATTTCATAATTTCCTTTAATAAGATTTTTCAAGATTTCCACTTTTCAAGATTGACATTTTTTCAAGATTAACCATTTTTCCTTTATATGTAGTATAGATGTTATAAGTAAAACTATGCATTTGCTTTAGTTAGTAAGTTTTCCTATATTTGATTAAGTTTCCCATGATATCACTATTTAAAATTGTTATTACTATAAGATGATAGATTGTTAGTTGGTCTATTAAGTTTAGAATCAATACCAAAAACATGTCGGTCGCTCTTTCAATTTGCTGTATATAGATTGTGCGACTCAGATTCCAACTTTATATTTGTGCGACTGTGCGACCGTCCGGCTCCACTACATTGTTGCCTATTGTCTATGTTGGTAGGTAGATGTTTTTTGTGCGACTGACTTGATATTTTGTTGCAACGTTTTGTATTTTGCTAAAAAAACAAAAAGTTCTCAGATAAATAAAATTTTAAATGTTTATATTTTTGAGATTTTTGTGTCTTTTTAAAAAAAGACAAAACTGTCGCACAAAAAAGTTTCTCAGCCGCCGGTCGCAAAAAGTACAACCATCGGTCTAGCAAAAAAAAGGTCAACCATGGTCTCACTTTTCATAAAAAGCAAAACATGTGAAAAACGTAGTGGACATTTGGCAACAAGGTAGTGGAGTCGCACAAAAAGCATCCACCTACCAAAATGGCGCACTTGGCGGAGTCGCACGGACTAGCAATCGCACAAAAATAAAATTAGAAAATGTGAAATTTGTTTCTTTTTTGAGAAGTTTCAAAGTGAGACTGTCTGAAATTGGAAATGGCCCTTAAGTTTATTGGTAGGTTTTATTATGTCTCACGTAGTCTATAAATAGTGATGAATAATAAAGTATTTTACGGATTTGACAATTACAAGAGTCAAAAAGAAATATTAGTTAGTGGTATAAGGGTAGAAATGCCATTATATCAAATATATTAGTAATAGGAGTAATAATTTTCCATTTCTAAGATTGTGTTTTCTTTTTCTTGTGTATAATTATTTTAGGACGGAATTAGTACTAGGTAATTATCAGATCATGTCGTTTCAAATCTTATAAAGGCATCCACTTTGATAAACCATTTTAATTTATAAATCTATTTTCACCATGTAAAACTTGATAAATATCTCAAATGTATTGTAATTGTGAATAGGTTTAAGATTCTGGACATTTTAACGACATATAGGCATGAAAAACAAAAAAGTAACACTTTTCATGATATTTAAACATGTCCTTGGACCGTCGATGTTGGATGCTTTAGTAAGCAAAGTGGATAAAAAGGTGTAACAATCAATATTGATCAAAGTGGAAAGTACTCTATGACAGTTGCACTTGTTTTGATTACAGACGAGGCGTTATAGTTAAAGGAGGTGATAATGAAGATACAGATGTGACGCCAGTGGAGTATTCAGTCCGCACAGTTGCTAATGAATATGGTGGGGGTGATTTCTCTGTTCTAGGGGATACAGGAACGTTAATTTTTTCGAATTATGATGATCAGAGACTTTACAAGCAGTCAATTGATTCTAAAGGTTAGCGATAAAAGTACAAGATGTTAGAAGATTATTACTATATTATTGGATGCTATTGTGAAGTATAATAGCCGAGTGAGTTCCGTTTTGGTAGTTGTTTAACAGGATTTAGATGTGAATTTTCGAAAAGATTGTGACTCAACAAGTTAGAAGCTGAGTCAGTTTTCATTGTTTGAAACTTTGAATGCCAGAAATCACTTACTTGGTTTGATTTAGTCAACCTTTTAATATTGTAATACTCCTTTGCCTAAGGGAATATTATATGTTTACTTTTTAAGAGTTTCATAATTTCTGAGAGTATCCAAAATTCATACTGATTTTGAGGCGCTCTATGTTCAGTGCAAGTTATCATCTCTGATTTTTGTACGGTTCTGAATATAGCTTTTCACCAAATTTGTTAATATTTCTTCTTTTGGAAGCAGAATCTCCACTTGTGGCACTTACACCTGATTATGGTGGACCTCTAGTAGCCTATGCTGATGGCGTTTTTGATAAAAGGCTTAATCGCTATATCACTGTCAGGGAAGGTACATTGTTGATCCTGTTTTTCTTTTCCCTTATACTCTTTTCCTCAATTAAAATTTTCGTGTGGCTTCTAACTTCTTGACAGATCGACGTGAAAGTTGCAGGACCTCTGTCACAACTATTGTATCAGTTGAACTCAAGGATAACAGCAATATTCAAGGTATAGTTAAACTATGTCTTTTCATATTCATGACTCGTATAGTTATCCACCCGTAATGCTGTGTTCTACTTTTTATATGCTAATGACACGCAGATCCGAAAGTGCTAGTTGGGGGAAATGATTTCTATGCATTCCCCAGATTAGACCCCAAAGGGAAAAGATTGGCATGGATTGAGTGGAGCCACCCTAACATGCCATGGGATCGGTCCCAACTTTGGGTCGGTTATATCTCCGATAACGGGTAAAAGCAAATAACTTGTATCTTTCTTCCGGTTATTCCAAATTGTTGTTGTCCTTCTGATTTTTGTTATTATGTGTGCTACATAATGCAGAGACTTATATAAACGTGTATGTGTGGCCGGGGATGATCCTTCCATAGTAGAATCCCCAACTGAACCAAAGTGGTCATCTGAAGGTGATTTTAACTGTAACTTTTTAGAATGTGGATGACACTATTAATGTTTGTACTTTAACTTTCTTTGTCGCTATGGAGAATCTTTTATATATTTGATTAATAGTAGTAATTAAATCCATGTCAATCAAACTCTGCGTTATCAAGTTCTTATAGATATATTGCTTCTGTTTACTGCAGGAGAATTGTTCTTTGTCACTGATAGGAATCTTGGATTTTGGAATCTTCACAGATGGGTAATCTCTTTTGAAGTTCTTGTCATCTTTTGCAGCCTTTTTTGTTTGGAAATTATATCTTTGATGATTACATCAGTTTAAGCTACCAATTGTGGTCCATAAGCCTCGTATGCCGCTACTTCTACAATTGAAACAAAATTTGTAACATTTTGGTACTTATGTCGTCTACATATGCAGAAATCAATCTATTAAAATGTTTAACCGCTTATTGATTAAAATAAAAAGTCCCTTCAACATTATTTTGGCATGTTAGATTCTCGAAGCTTCAAACATCATATGAATGAGGTTATCTGTTTGCTAACAGGTGGAATCTGAAAACAAGGTGTTGCCGGTTTACTCATTAGAGGCTGAGTTTACAAGGCCATCATGGGTGTTTGGCATAAACTCTTACGAATTACTTGAAGAGAAAAAGAACATAATTGCTTGTAGTTACAGGTAAATCTGTCATCTGTGACAGTATTACCATTAACTCCTTCGTATAATTCGTTTTTGAATTATCTCATTTAACTGAATATCGACGATACAGGCAGAAAGGAAGGTCATATCTTGCAGTTGTGGACAAAGATAAGCACACATTATCTGTTCTTCAGACTCCTTTCACAGACCTAAGAAATATTGTAATCTCAACACATCCTGTCCTCAATGTGATGTTAGATTCCTCTTTGACTTCATACTTTATGTAAATTTATATTAAATCTTGCATGCAGACTTCGGGTATACGATGCCTATATGTTGAGGGAGCATCTGCCATTTATCCATTGTCGGTAGCGAAGGTTAGATCCTGTTTTTGGTCTTATATCTAAAGTTTAACCAAATCCTTTGTTTTTTACTTGAGATCAAACTAATACTAAAAGTCTAAAAGGTATCATTTCAAATTTGATGTAAACAAAATTAGGTGACATTGGATGATGAAGCATCAAAAGTAGTGGATTTCAAGATCGTTTGGTCTTCTTCGCCTACAAGTTCACAATATGAGTCCTATTTTAGCTCTCCGGAGTTCATTGAATTTCCAACAGAAATACCTGGTGAGAAGGCATACGCATACTATTATCCACCTACAAATCCCATGTATCAAGCTAGTCAAGACGAAAAACCGCCATTATTATTGGAGAGTCATGGTAATTTTATTCCTTACTTGCCGTCATACTTTTATCGAATGCACATATAAATGTCTTTGCACATATGATGTCATGATTACCTGTAAATGAGTTTGCATATATGCCGGACTTTATATTTCACATACTGTAACAGGAGGACCTACGGATGAAGCACGTGGAATCCTAAATCTAAGTATCCAGTTTTGGACTAGTCGAGGTTGGGCTTTTGTAGATGTAAATTATGGTGGAAGCTCTGGTATGTCAAATTTTCAACAATGTGTTATTATACGCATTCTCATTTAAATTTAGTGTGGGGCGTTATTGTGGATTCTACAAATGTTGAATTTTTATTATTTATGTTTTAATTTGAAGGTTATGGTCGAGAGTTTCGTGAAAGACTTTTGAAGCACTGGGGTATAGTTGACGTCAATGACTGTTGCAGTTGTGCTCAATTCTTGGTAAAGTTTACTAAAATTTACATACCTTAATATAAAAGTCATATGGTTCATTTTTTATGATACATCTACAAGTCGTTTACTTTGTCTTTTCCTATGTTTCTTTTTGTTTTTTATTTTCTGTACAGGTAGAAAGTGGAAAGGTAGATGGTAAAAGACTCTGCATCACCGGGTGCTCTGCTGGTGGTTTTACAACATTGGCTGCACTTGCTTTCAAGGAAACATTCAAGGCTGGAGCTTCCTTGTTCGGTGTAAGTACTCTGCAATTGACTTGTATTTGCTTTAAGCTAGTATGCTAGCGCATAATTGATTTATAGTGCAGTAATATAATTATTTTACTTAGTAACTCGTAACTACTGAAATTATTCTCTCCTAAGAAACTTCACCGTAAAAGCTTCTTATGCCATGGGCCCATGTTCACAAACAGGTAGCTGATGCAAAGCTGTTAAAAGAACAAATCCCCAAGTTTGAGGCCTACTACATTGATAATCTTATTGGTAAATATCTTGACTTGTGAGCATTATTCATAAATTTCCATACAAGATTTATAAATTAAACAGCTAAAAACTTGCAACAGGGAGCGAAAAAGGTTTCACTGAGCGGAACCCTATCAATTCCGTTGATCGTTTCTCTTGTCCGATCATCCTCTTTCAGGGATTGGAAGACAAGGTATCAAAGACGCTGAATGATCAAAACGACCATTTTAACCTTCTGGATGAATTAGCATTATTCGTAATATGATTTTGTGTTATTTTGTAGGTTGTAAACCCTGAACAAGCAAGAACAATATACAAAGCCTTGAAATCGAAAGGATTGCCTGTTGCACTTGTGGAATATGAAGGCGAGCAGCATGGTTTTCGCATGGTAAACACTGATAGTCAATATAGTTTTTTAAAATTTCGTTTTCCGTAAAGAATTGCATCATTTTTACATTTATGACATGCAGGCTGAAAATATCAAATATACACTTGAACAACAAATGGTGTTTTTCGCACGTTTAGTGGGACGCTTCAAGGTGGCAGACGAATTCACTCCCATCAAAATTGATAACTTCGACTAGTGTAGTCAGGGTCTGAAATGTCTGACCCCATCTGGTGACTTATTTTTGGTTTTTCTTAATATTGGTCCATAAAGAATTCAAAAGCTTGAATCTATGGCAGCTGCAATAAGCAAGTAATTTGGATTACACTCCCCTTACCAAGGGGAAAGGATTATGCAGTTGACTTTAAAAGTCAAACATCGAGCTGGCAATCCTTGCCCACAATTAAATAAAACCGGTCCGGATGAGCATTTTTTAACACACTTCCAGGTTCCTTTGGGCAGCTTTTTTATTTGGGAAGGGGTCTGAATGGGCGAACACTTCCAACTTAGATTTTGAACGGGTAATTTGGGCAGACTTCTTAGATCTTGAACGGGTAAACATACTTAATGTCATAACTTTTTTTTGATAAGCTTGTCATACACCTGAGTTTATGATTTTAGTATTTCGCATGCCATGCCATACGAGACAAAGAAACTTTACAAAGTCAGAAACCATGTTGGACCAAAGAAGTTGTATCATTTGGTTCAATTTAAGTAGACTATAGCAGAATAGCCGTTCAACTAATTGTAGTTTTGTCAAAAGATACGAACGTAACATCATTCTATTTTTCGAGGGCACTGTAATGGTTGTTAGAGATATTAGATGTGTTACATGACAATGTTTCAATATAACTTTTACGAGTATGTTTTTGCGTTGTTTCTTTGAAGTTTAAAGAGTAATAGTAGAGCTTCGATTTGAGGTTAAGGGTTCAAAAGGTAATTACATCCCTCAAAGCAAAGAGGAAAAAGAATGATGTTTATTCGAGGATTATCAGAGTGATGAATGTAATCAAATTTGGTACATTACAGACACATTTCTTTTCCTTGATCAATATTGGTACATCACGTATACATGCATATAATCCATTTATGTGGTCGGGTAGCTAGCCAAAACCTGTTCAGGTCATGGCAGGTGAAAAAGTTTA
>JARVZY010011659.1:0-101203 GCA_030686995.1 Artemisia argyi | reverse complement strand
GGTTCACTTAATCTGAAAACGGGGAAAAGTTGCAACTAGGGGCAGCAATTCTAGACACGACACAAAACATGACCTCAAACTGTCGTGAAACTAACTAGGTTTCAGTTAGGGATAGAAATAGTTAAATTAAAGTTTAAAACAAAAGAAGTTAAATGACTAAACCAACTCAAAGTTTAGGGATAAAACCATTATTTAGCATTTATAAAAACTTCTCTTCTTTTAATATCACTGCAATCCTTACTAGCATTAATGTGGTGTTGTACAACTCATTGCAGGGGAATCTAGAACACTTGAAGATTGGACTAAAAGCTATAATAGAGGCTACCAATAATTTTGATGACGCATACATCATCGGGTCTGGTGGATTCGGTAAAGTATACAAGGCAGATCTTGAATATTTTGATGGCAGTAATTCCTCATTGATAAATGGGGTGGATATATGTGATCTAAGCAGAAAACGAAGCACAGTAGCCATAAAGCGCATTAATAATCAAGAAGGAGAACAAGGGTTCATTGCAGAAATTGAAACTCTAACCCATTGTAAGCATGAGAATATAATCTCTCTTCTTGGTTTTTGTTATGAAGGTAACGGTGCAATGATCCTGGTTTATGAGCATGCTTCAGAGGAAATCTTGAAAGCTATTTGGGGAACAGTGATAAGATGACTAATCTTAATTGGTTGCAACGTCTAAATATATGTCTTGATATTGCACGTGGTTTGAATTACATTCACAACAACACAGATCATGGCAGAAAAAAAGATGATACACCGAGACATCAAGAGCGATAATATTCTGTTGGGAGAAAATTGGAAGGCAAAGATTGCGGATTTTGGGCTCTCCAAATTCTCCCATCAGATCAAGAGGCCAACACTATCTATACCAACATGATTTCAGGTACATATGTATATTTGGATCCAGAATATCAGAAGTATGGTCGATTAAATAGCAAGTCAGACATTTACTCGTTTGGAGTGGTGTTGCGTGAGATCTTGACCGGGAGGTTGGCCTATGATTCTGTATACACCAAGGTAAATGAGAAGGGAATAGCACCCATTGCAAGAGATCATTTTGAAAGGAGAACAATAATGGAAATTGTTGATCACAAGATAAAGGAGTAGACCGATGAACATGTCTTTTGTAAAGGTCCCAATAAAGAGTCTTTGGACATCTTTCTAGAAATCGCATTTATGTGTGTGGCAGAAACTCAAAAGAAACGTCCAACAATAGAAGTTGTCATCAAAGAACTCAAAAAAGCGTTATACTGTCAGGTAAGTCACAATGAAAATTTTAGATAGCAGGCAGTAGTTTCGGTTTAATTTTTACTTTTCAAATCAACTTACTGACCCATGATTCACAGGAGAACCATAATGACAACCTTAAACTCTCACTTGAAGACGTAAAGTTAGCCACGCAAGACTTCAATCAAGACAATATCATTGGACATGGAGATTTTGGGGACGTTTATAGAGGAGTAGTTAGTCACGCTCATGGACATAATATCATTGCGGCAAAGCAGTTAAATAAGAAGTCTGTTGCAAAAGAATTTATGACAGAGCTGGAAATCCTTATGGAGTATAAACATGAAAATTTCATTGGTCTTGTAGGCTACTGTCATGAAGAGGATGAAAAAGTTATTGTATATGAGTATGAATCCAGAGGTAGTCTTGATAAGTACTTGAGCGATGATAGTCTTACGTGGGTGATGCGGCTTAAAATATGCATCGATATTGCAATTGGGTTAGAGTTTCTTCATGGAACTGTTTCAAGTCCAGAAATAGTAATACATAGCAACATTCTACTATTTGATGATTGGAAAGCAAAAATTATTGGTTTTGAGCTTTCCTTAGTATGTCAAGTTACAAATCAGAATGTAGATTATGTCATCGACAATGTTACAGGCACAATCGGCTATCGTGACCCACTACACTCAAAAACAGGGTTCTTAACCAAAGAGTCTGATGTATTCTCATTGGGTGCGGTCTTATTTGACATATTGTGTGGGAAACTATCATCCGTAAAACTAGAAGACGAGTATCTTTATTTACCCTTTTTGGCTAAACACCACTATCAAGTAGGAAAACTTGATGACTTAGTGTTTGAGGGTATTAAGGAACAAATTGAGACACAGTCATTTATTACATTTGCAAGGATTGCCAATCGATGCATACATCACAGGAGAGAAAGACGGCCAACAGCTGATGATGTGATCATACAGCTTAAGAAAGCATTGGAATTCCAAGTAAGTTTCTAAATTTTGACAAAACTGGCTAACTTTTGATTCATATATTTCTAAACTACAGCCTTTAATTGTATGAACATGAGTTTATTAATTGATTAATTTAATGTATTTACAGGAAAATCATGAGAAATGGGAGCCCAAATTGCCCAGCGACTATAAAGAAATAATCCATATGTCAAAGTGCCCTGAAATCTATTCTACGATCAAGAAAGAGGATCTTTACAACAAGTTTTCAAAGGGAATCCTCCTTCAACAGGACAACGTGGTAATTAGTTGGTTCTTGTATCTCGTTTATTTGGTGCTTCCCGTTTTCTATGTATCTTTTCCTTTTTTAAGGGATAATTCAAAATCACACATGCATCTACCTATCATAAAAATCGATTCTAATTTGTTTTTTGTTATGCAACAGTTGCTGTCATTTGTTGGTAATGGTGAAAGAAATAAAATGGTTTCAGCGACAATGTTTTTCTACAAAAACAGTTGTCGACATGCGTGGAAAGCTCTTCCAGAATCAAGGTTATTCTCTCTACCTCTCTAAATTCATTAGTATTAAGTGATAAGCGTACAAACGCATTGATGATAGAAGTCTATTTTAATTATACATTTTTTATGTTGAATTTCGTTACTATACCATTTTATGCATAACAAGTTGTTTACAGTAGCATATTGATTAGTTTACGGCACACTTATGTATTTTTAACTTATATCGTGGGTTTTATTTTTTTTATTTTTATTATTTTTTTTTTGTTGTTTTGCTAACAGTGTAATATATTATATAACTTGGAAACTTGCCAAGACATGCACTTTTGTGGTTCACAAAAGGACTCAGTTTTTTGACAGATTATGTATTTAAGAATTAAAAAGTTATGTTTTTTAGGAACTGGATTTTGCTGTGCGGGAAAGTAATGGATACCTCACATTAATAAACTTGGTAGTTTAGGTTACCTGAGTACACCAACTTAAAATTATGCGATCATGAGGCTCAAACATGAAGATGGTAGAATTCGAATCTAATATTTCAGTATTTTCTCATCTGATTTTGACAGTGTAATTTGCTGTCCGGGTGTTATGTTTGATATTTACCTGCTCGATTTCTATGTTCAACTACTGGTTGAGGAATGCCCCTGTTTTGGTCCTCTGTTTTCACAACCATGAATTATGAACTTTGCTAGCATCTTGATTTTGAACTTAAGCTCCCTCAAAAAATTAATGTATGCCATATATTTGGGGTCAAAAGAATTGCAAAACACAAAAGTAGATCTGTTAGGAAACAAAGGCTATGACTGATTGAGACTGGAATATTTATAATGTACAAGTTTGGGACAGTAGTAGAGATGTTAGATATTTCCAACTTGAAAACATCGAAATAAAGACAAGTGCTCAACTTTTATCTGCAAATGTTGTTTATGGGGTCTATTTAGTCTTCAAATTTTGTGAATCAAGACCCTTTGCAAGTAAACCGATGCATGTTGACCTGAATTATAGAAAGGGACATGAAATTCTAAATGCATATTTTGCAACATGGAGTGACAGCGAGTGGATGACGATTGAGTTGTACCGATTCTTGAATCAGAAAGAAGATGTCATTTTTGAGTTTCTACTAGAGTGCTTTTCATCGTACGATTGTGGAGATGGTGCGATTTATGTTCAAGGCATTGAATTTCGAGCTATCCAGAAGGTAAGTTTGAAAATGGTCAATTGTTACTCTTTTGTCTATGTGGATGAATGGAAAAGAATAGTTCATATTTATAACATGAGTATTACGCAGGTAAAACATGAAGAAATTGGAAAGTTAAAGGAAGTCCAACAAGTCTTGAAATCAAACTTCGAAGCGGATCAGGTGCAACAATTGCAAGGTAACTTTGAATAAATATATAAGATATCCAGAAACTATGACGAGTTGTTCTGGTTGGGTGAAGTAAACAAAAAGAAACTTCTTATGCTTTCGGAAAAGGCAGCTTTATCCAAATCCTCTAATGTGAATTTTTTTACGTCAACACCATCAGCGCAATCCAGGTTTCTCTTTGAACTAACTTTGTTACGTTTTCCTTCATCCTAAAGCTTTCTGAATTACATTCAGACGTGCTCATCTATGCTTATTTATATATTGAAGCTCCTAAATTTCTTTAATGTCTAGTAAGATACTGAAGAATCATAAATAAGTTGTTGACAAAGTTCCATTTCTTGGATTTAGTTTTATGTCTTCATGTTTTACTTTGTTCCTAAGAAGTAATTGTATAATATATTGTACATGCAGATTTCCAGAGCTGATTGAGCTTTTACCACAAAAAGCATTTTATATCAATTGCACAATCAAAAGTCAAATGTTGTCACCGGATACAGAATACGTGTGTTACCTTGTGTTCAAGCTTTCAGAAGAATGTCAGGGGCTGCATAATCCGGTGAAAGTACGAGATCTAGTCCACCAAGAAAACAACGAGGCCGAATTTTTCTATTTTATTACCCCAAGCTTGTTGAACATACATGATTTCACTCGGGTTCCAAAACAAAGGGAAGATGGATGGATGGAGATTCAAGGGTGGAAATTTGACTCAACTCGTGAATTTAAGGATGACTCTCTTTCTATTGATATGAAATTTACAAGTCATGAAGGACGTATGTCTGGTCTCATTGTTTGTGGCCTTGAGTTTCGGCCAATGTAAAAAGAATTATTTGCCATATTTAGTAGTATTAATTATTTCTTTTTACTTTGTATCAGGAAAAGGCTCCTTGTTACACCCAGTTAATTATAAAAATTATGTGTGAAGGTTTATCTTATGCATGTTTCAAGTGAAAAGTAAAATGGGTTCTGCATTAATTTTGTTTAAAATTACTATATCCATGTATGTTTTTGTTTAGACATCCGTGATATTTAAATGTCAAATCCCATTATAATCATAAATTTTGATGGTCTAAGTACATCCAGTATTGACGCTGGTATGACTTTTACGAGTTGTATGATAGTCGTTGCATTGGCGGAACCGAGGACTAAAACCTATCAGGTGCATTTCGAAATCTAAACAAAGCTTTTAACACAAACGGTTTTGTCATGCTTCATTTCAGAAAAAAATATAGGTTTTGAAGACAAAATTATAGCTTGTGGTTATGTTATAAAATCTCAAACATCTAATTAACAACTTCAAGTCGATAACTTACCAGAATTGTACAATAGGTACCTCTTCCGTGATATAAGTTTGTATTAAGACAACAAACTAGCCGTTGATGGCATCACTTGGTACTAGTAACAGGCCCCTGCTAACTGATCCCCACTAGTCTCAACATATATCAGACCCAACTGCAGTAAATACCATCATTTAACTGGTCTGGTTCTTTTTGACAAGACCTCATTTTCAAAGCCATTAATGATCCCAGAATTCAGTCAATTTCTCTCGAAGGCTAAAAATTAATTATTAGTCATGTTTTTTAACATAGTAATGCAAACACTCTAAGAGCACTAAATCGGTCAACCATGACAACCTAATTTTCAGGCATTGAAATGATACACTAAATTGAGGGGCAGTATTTAAAGAGCTTTTCTCGGTGCCTTGTATAATTAATGTTACATGATGGATCAGACCGTTTGTGTGTATCAAATGCATTTCGTCACCGAAAAGTCAATGAATTTGGACTCCGGAATCGTTTATTGGTTGTTGAATGAAATCCAACCTGCCTTCATCCAAAAAGAAAAGTTGTAAATCCTGTAATTTGAAAAAAAACAGTCAAACTACCAAACAAGTGTTTATCATTTCTGTAAGTAGCGTAGGCAATTGACTCATTTACTCGTGCAAGGGACTGATCAATTAGGTTTAATGAATCAGAAGAGTAATACTCCCTCCGTCCCAAATTATAAGTCCACTTTTACTTTGCACAAAGTTTAAGAAATTCCCACTAACTACACTATTCACCAATCAAATATTTTCTTTCTCCACTAAAATGCATTTTGATTGGTTGGAATAAAAAGTGGACAAATAATTTGGGACAACCAAAACTAGAAAAATGGACTTATAATTTGGGACGGAGGGAGTATCAACAAGATTAACTAATAATAAAACAACACAAAATTTTCTAAAAGCATGCTATTAGTCCATATTGCATACTCAAAACTTTGTACTAAAGTGTTCCCGGTCAGCCCAAACAAACCCGGCTCATTTCTACATGTACCCAAAAGTTGTCCATTTGAACCTAACCCTTTTGACCCATTACCAAACACGCACGACCTACCCATATTGCCACTTATTATCATTACACAACCAGTATCATCTCCTTCAAAATCAAGGACAAGGCAAAACTTAACATTTTAGGTAACATGGTCCTACTTGTAGTCATTGTACTATACTTTCATTCAATTGCATGTTATGAGAAGAAAATGTAGATATTGTTCCTTAAAAAAGTTTCAAATATGTAGATAGAATAATAGACAATAATCTGCTGCAAGGTGTATTTTAAATCAATCGAAAACCAACTTTTAAGTTTCTACTTCCAAAAAAGCATAGTAGATTTCTATTCAGAACACTAAAGACTGAATACTACAAAAGTAAAGACTTATTATCATTGTACTTGCACAACAAGTAAAGACTGAATACTACAAAAGTAGCATGTGAACGTTGTCTAAGAGCTAATTATTTGTTATTTTATTCTTAACCAAAAAAGGTGGTCTTCTTTTTATAAAACAAATACCCAAGTGGGTATCAGGTAATTTTCGCTTTACTTTTTTATGGTCATTGTCCACTTTTATATTGTAACCATCGAAACAACACTAAATACGGAGAAATAAATATGTAACGCCAATAACACAGAAGTGAGAATTGGGCTATCAACGTACTTGAACTTATTAGCAAGTTACTCTTTTGTGTTGATGGATCTCTAAAATAAACCAACATATTGGTGGATCAATTTATTATTAGTGGGCTAACTAACTTGAGTATGATTTTGTAAATCTTTTTAAGCATTGCTCAAAACACTCATATACAGTCATGCCTCAAAAACTCAAAGGCATATGCTAATTAGTTCATTAGAGGTTTGTAGTTAATTGTTGTGATTAGTTGAATTTGGACTCAAAAATTGTTGTTAATTGTTGCATATAAGGTGTTTGATGATATGCCTAACTCAAATTAGTTAACTAGAGGTTAGTAAATTTATAATTGATAGCTGAATCTGATGCATGTAACGTGTTTGATGATATGCCTAACTCATCTCTTGTGAAAAAATGAATCTGAAACCACTATGTACTCTTTGTTTGACAAACGCTAGAATCACCTCAAGTGAAGCTATTTTAGATGAAAATCCATTGCAGGAATGGCTATATTAGTGGAAGGGTGTAGTAGGATTAGGGAGTTAAAAGAGATGATTAGCGTTTTGGATGGGGATGTGATGGATTCGACTCGTAACATACATCATTTGAATGTTACAAGAAGTGATTTGTTCATTTTGTTGGCGTTGTATGATAAACTTAGTCTTACTTTATATGCTTTGCTCATACTGTTTGTTTAAATTTTTATTAATATAGTATATAGGATTGAATTGTGTACTTGTATTTAAGTGCTGTATATGTAGATTGTGTAGTATCTAGTAGGTATAAACGAGAACTAGTAAACATGATAAACTCCCTAAAATCGAGTGTTTGTTAGAGATTATGTTAGTCAAATTTTCCACTCAACTCTTGTCACTCAGAAGAGAATTCAGACTGTTTGGATACAAGGATCTGTGGATCAACTAGGAATTTTAAGTATATCTCAAGGTTGTGCGTGTAACAACTGACCTGGACACCTACTTGAAGCAACATAGCGTGTCTGCAGTAAGTGGATAGTGTAAGGTGAGATAATAGACCCCTTATAGATACCCCTTCTACCCGTGCTTCTTTATGGTGCTCATTTTCTTTAATTGAAATAGAACTTCTGAATGGTAGTTTGCTAGTCATACTACTATACTACCCTAGATTTATAAAGTTGGTTACTGAAAAAGAAATCAGACCAAAGATTAGTTTAATACGTGTAATTCAGAAACGTTCACACCCTGAGCCACAATTTCTGTAGTGCTACAAGTGTAGTTCGTGCACCACTAAAATTACTGATTAAACCAGGGGTTAATGCAAGCAATGTAAGTTTTCGTTCATAAAGCGATGAATTTAAAGTTATAATATGTTTTTGAACTAAGCAGTTGGGCTATGTTGTTAATGTGTGCGAACATTTACCAAATTACAGGGTGTAGGTCTAATTGCCGCAGTGGGTGATGGAGTTAAACATCTAAAAGTTGTCACGCCGGCAGCAATCATGACATTTGGATCTTATGCTGAATTTTCCATGGTATATGATCCGAGTATATTTTATTTTTTAGACAAAATTTCACGGTTTGTCCTAATGTTTGTACATAAATTTCACATGTCGTCCTTTAGTGTTACAAATTACACCGCCCATCCTAAATGTTGAGATTTGGTAACACCCATGGTCCTTTAGTGATTGGTTTTACTTTTCGATGCTTTAAAGGACATCAAGAGAGAAGATTTTACTGTGAATTTTAGATTTGTAATGTTTCTTACTGTCGCATTAACCATTTATCTCATGCTATCATTTGAATACTTTTGCAAGATTCTTATAGAATTTGTTGTTTGAAAAAACATGTTTTCAAGTAACAAACATTGTAAGTTGATAATCAATTTGTGCATAAACTCTGTATCACGCAGTGTATTAAGCAGCACTGCAGCAGTCGGTGGAGCTTTTGCATCTACTTGTTAATTTACTCTTTAGTGTACGTTTACAGGAATTGTTTATGACAGGTGTGACACTTTTGTTCAGGAGCCGTCTGATGCAAGGAAACCAGATATAAGATGGAGATTTTATGTTTTAAAGGTGGCGAATCACTTAATGGTAGGCTTGCCCCTTTTCATTAGTTTTACTTTTTTAAAAGTTTTGGTTCTAAATAGTAAGAATATGTTATTATTTCACTAACAGTTTTAGTTTTAAACAGGTCCCTTGTATGTGCATTGTCAAACCTGTTATCTTTTTGGGGGAGAAAGAAGGGTAGCAGACATCCCTACGGATCATCCATCATGCAGTAATCAGCATGCTGTCCTCCAGTGCCGGTATAATAACCTTGTGAAGTCAGTTGATCTTTTTAATTCCTAGACACTATATCTCCTCGTTTCTGACCGCTTATGAGTGTTGTTCTTTCTCAGGCAAGTTGTTAGGGAGCAACCCGACGACATGTTAGCTAAGGAAATCAAGTAAGAACACTAAATCTCTATTCTATGTTGTTTCACTTCAGTGACTCTATGAGCAATTGAATTCTCTTGAGCATGAAGTTTATATATTCACTTATTGATTTTAGGCCATACATCATGGATTTGGAAGCACGAACCGGACCTTCATAAATGTAAGTAGACATAATGATTTTCTTGATGATATGAAATCTTGGTGGTACTCAGTAATTTAGGCCTTTCGGGGTTGCAGATTTGACCCATTTACATCCAATCTAAAAGGTGGGTGTTGGCTAAAGCATGATCCTCGATGGTTAAATGGGTAGCATTTTAAACTTAGCTATATGGGCTGATCACTTTAAAAGTCACCACTCACCAAGGTGTTCTCAAATGTTATAAATCTCCTAATAAAGTGTTATCAAACTTATGAGTACATTGTATACTGGTATTACTTTTATAAAAGAGTGTTTCATTGCCCTTAAAATAGAATTAGAAAATATGAATATTATATAAGTTCAAATAGAATGTTCCAAAAAAGTGTTGATGGGTCGGGGAAACCTGACTTAACCTGATTGGATGTTGACTTGTTACTGAATCTGCATATATTTAGCCACCTTTGCTCATTAAGTGTAATTTTCAACACATTTACCTAAAATTTGGTTGATTTTAGTTATATTTTACATCTAACAGGTCAAATGGGTTAACTGTAAGAACTTGGTTAAAGTGGAACGGGTATAAGGGATCTCCTACGTCGATATACCTGCTTACAACAGCTCATATCACTTACTTCCAGATAAAAAAATAGATTAGTATATTTTGTAGCATAGTTTTTGTATCATTTTTTTATACATTTTTTATGTGTACAAATAAGAAAAATGGACTAAAAAAGGTTTGTGGTTCAACCCATTTTGACCCATTACTCAACCCGCCCGATTTTGCACCTCTAATTGTTGGTATGGGCTTATGTATATAGGTACCCTCGAACACATTCTTCCTGTCGCAAGACCAGACCCTGAAGTTGTCGCCATGCTTTTACTTCTGGACTTATAGCATCTGTCTCTGTAGGAAATGGTATCATTTCATCAAAGAGCATGTTGAAAGGGGTACAGTTGAATTATATTTTGTGGGTACTGAATACCAACCGGCAGACTTGTTAACAAAAGCCCTTGATCCAACAAGGTTTGCTGAACTAGTTCACCGGATTGGCATGCGGTGTTTGACTCCGGATGATTTAAAATCCTTTCTTAAAAACAATTAACTGAGTCAAACACCAAAAAAGATTTTAAATCTATAAAACCTCAAAAAGATTTTTCATCATTTTCTTAGTTTTCACAAAAAAAAAAAAAAAAAAAAAAAAAAAAAAAAAAAAAAAATCACTACTTCAAGATGTTTTGTTAAACCTTCATAACTACGTGTTGTTGGTTCAAGGGGGAGAAAGGTCAAAATTACTCAAAATGTTTATCGTTTGGCCTCATGATGTTACGACTTCATAACCTAAGGGACTTAATTGTACTAAACAAGAACTGGTCTCAATGACGTTAGTTTTCAATTCACCCTAACCCTGCAAACCAAAACTATGAAAAATGTCAGAATGAGTCTGCTAAAATGTAACTAATTTTATCGATTTTTATCATTTTAACCTGTTTGAAACACTCGCCGTATACGAAATCCTATGTTTCCTGTACGTCACTCTAAAATGGTGTGTGGGATTGCTTACTTTGAATTCGCTTAATAAGTAGTTAATGAGTTGTTGTCTAAAAACTGTAAAAGCGAAGCAATATGTAGATAAACACCTATCAAGTTATTTGCTTTTATACCTACTTGTCTAAAGTAGGTAATCACTTTAAAACTTGCAATCCCAAACAACAACAGAAAAGGTTTAGTATTTTCGATGAAAGGCGAAGCTGAACGTAAATTTTAAATACTTTATTTCAGTTATATGTAACATTATACATCAAAAGCGATTCAGTTACTAGTCATAGGTTAAACATGATGATAAAAAAGAGTTGTGATTTCATCTCAAATAAGCATTTTTAACCAAACAACTTTTGTCTATGTAAGTAACCTAACAAAAAATGTTAAAAAACATATATTGATCCAGTCATCCCCAATATCACAAAATAATAATAATAATAATAATAATAATAATAATAATAATAATAATAATAATAATTTCTTGTAAATCCTATTTGTTTTTAATAATAATAATAATAATAATAATAATAATAATAATAATAATAATAATAACAATGGGAAAAAAAATCAAATTTCACATAAATTAAACGACAAACAAAATTGAAAATCAGTAACAAAAACAGTATACCTGATTTAACCCCTTTATTCTGAAGCTAATGGAATCCCCCTTCGCTTGAAAGTAACAAATTTAATACAGAAAATCATCATCAAATCGAAACATAGACACAATCTTATAAAAAATTAAAACCAAATAAAACATGAATTAAAAAAAAAGACGGTACCTTGTGGTTGGAGCCTTGGAGGAGTTCGGCGGATGATTCGGAAATGATTCCGGTGGTCAGAATATGAGCATATGGAGAATACATAAGATGGGTAACTGATGAAGATGTGAGAGAGTGATTTGAAGTTTATGTATTTGTGATAAAGAAGATGAATGAGGTGAGGAGGAAGGGTCTAGAATTTTGGGGGGGGGGGGGGGGGGGGGAATTTGTTCACTGAGGCGGTGCAATTTATTGGTTGTGAAAAAAAGTATGGGAAGAAGCTTCAAGATCATGTTTGGTATACACACTTTGAATAGAGCACTGTTCATTTTACAGTGAAGTACCACCATTTTGAAGCACATGTTATTGTTTGAAACACTGTTCGTTACAACTCTTTGAAGCGCCCAAATTTTGGGTTTTAGTATATAGTTATAATATAATGTCAAAACATTGGTTATTTACAAGTACAGGGGCCAAAGCTGCATATCTCTAAAAGTTTTCTCTATAAATACTTTTCAAATATTTTTTATTTCACAAACACAAAAACACGCGCCTCTACTCTGCCAAATCTCTCTCTCAACCAAGTTTTATGATTTTGAGTCTTTTATTAACTGTAAGTGTTATAACTATTGATAATCTTGTTTCTATCACTCGCCCAAAATTTCTGTGCATTTCAGTGGCTTAATTGTTTTTAATTGATAATTTGGGTATATGCTTTGAAATTGGGGGTTTCTTAGATTTGATGTCTCAGGCTAATTAAATTAGATAACAAGCTTTGGTATGTGTCTATATGCTATACTGTATCTTCGTATTAGCCTTGGTTTCATCAGATTTGTGAAATTGAGAGTGTTAGGGTTTTAGGACTCGTTTACTTGGTTGGAACAATTTGGGAATATGTTTGAATGGTTTGAGTGTTGTTTGTTGCTTATACGTGTCCTCCTTACGTGCGCCTAAAGTTTCAGGATCATTGTCTAACTTATGCTAAAAAGTCACTTTGGTCGATCACTGTTTTATCATTTGTGAAAAATGTGTTAGGCTTTTGTTAGATTTAAGTTTGGATTATGTTTAAGGAAGCCTTTTGACAACTAAGTTGGATATACCCATTGCCCAATTCACTCAGTTCAAAAACTTGGTTTTTCTTAGTTATATGAATATCCGCGAGTTAGAACATGAACATTGCGAGTAAGCAAAATTTGTCGAATAACTGATTGTATTGGCGTGTAACTTGCAATTTCTTCGAGTAAGGTTTCAATTTTCCTTACTCAAAGCATACAAACAATTTTTCCTTCAAGTAAGAAATCTAATTTCTTATGAGTTATAAAAGTTGTTTCTATCCTTCGAGTAAGGCAAAAAAAAAAAAAATAAAATAAAATAATTCTTCTCGAGTAAGGAATTTTGTACTTCTTTATCGAGTAAGACAGTTATCGAGTAAGACGGTTATCGAGTAAGCAGTTGTTCAAATTTTGTCGAGTAAGGAATTTTGTATTGCTTTATCGAGTAAGTGTTTTATCGAATAAGCTGTGTTTTTTTTTGTCGAGTAAGGACTTCATCAAGTTTCTCCGAGTTAGGAGCGTAACACAAAGACCTTCGAGTAAGGGATCTTTATTTTTTCAACTCGCGAGTAAAGAAACTCTGTCCAAATTTTTTCAAAAATTGCGAGTAAGGAAAGCTTTATCGAGTAAGCTCACTGGTTCAATTTATCGAGTAAGATTTTCTGTTTCAACTCATCGAGTAAGCATTTCACTTTCATTTATTGAGTAAGATTTTTTTTTTTTTTTTTTTTTTTTTTTTTTTTTTTTTCGAGTAAGGTTTTTCAGGTTGGCGAGTAAGAAAATTTTTCAAAACTTGGAATTTTCTTAAGTCTTTGATGTTTTCTTTTATAACTCATAATTTGCTTGATTTGTTCTCTACCCTCGTTGTTGTGTATCCTTGATATGTCTTGTGTTTGTCTATGATGCTCTGTATTACATGCTCACAGTTTATAACTAACGAGATGATATATTGGATTATGGGTTTCACACTAACATAAACATGCATTGTATTGTGTTTGTTATTCGTGTTGACACATATCAGGTACAAACATGTCTCAAGGATCCGATGCTAGGAATGAACTTATTCAAGGGGAAGAGAGAACAATCAGCAAGTCCAATATGAAAGTTGATCTTGAAAAACTACCATGTCATCCTACTTGCCAAATTATCGTTGAGATTCTGATGAGACACTTCATTAGGCTCATCCTCATGAATTCAAGTAAAGTACCTGAAGTCTATTTAACTCAGTTCTGGGAATCTCTAGAGGTCAGCCAAGACAACAAAACTATGACTGTTCGTATCGATCAGAAAACCATCAAGTTCAATGTCAAGATCTTTCGCTCTGTTCTTGGTTTACCTGCAGCAGTATCAAGAAGCTTCAAAGCATTCTGCCCTCTTCCCTCATTTGATACGATTGTCAGCTTTCTTCGTTAACTAGGATATGATGAATCAGTTACACCAATCACCACTCAATCCTCAATTGACAGAAGATATATCCCTCAACCATGGCTGACCTTGTACTCAATCCTCACCAACTGTGACAGGCAAAGAAACTGGTCACGAACATCCTTCTCTGGAATTTATGCAAATCCACTGGGGTGTTGTTAATGTGGCTCACATTGACTATGCCCAACTTATATGGAATGGCATGGTTCTACAAGCTCGTCAGTTCAAGAAAGCTACGAATTCCAAAATCCCGTTTACCCGTTATACCAAACTTCTCATATCACTGTTCATGCATGAAGATCCTGAGATTGATTAGAGAATCAAGGATAAGTATCACACATCAAACATGGATCAAATGTATTCACGAGTCAGAATTCAGAAAACAAGTACAACCAAGCAAGGATTGAGAATTCCTGATCTATTGTTAACAGAAGCTGTTCAGAATACTGATGCGTTTATAGTGTATGACGAAGCTCAAAGAAACGATTCAGTTGGGTTAACTAGTTCAAAGACCAAAACAGCAGTTAAAGGTGTAGGAAAAGGCAAGAAGGTTCCAACGTCTAGAACAAAGAAATCCTCTCGTCAACCCAAGAGGAAACTAACTATTCGAGACGAACCCACTGATGAAAGTCCAGTGAAAATAGTGAAAAGGCAAGAAGGTTCCAACGTCTAAAAAAAGTAAAAATATTGAAAGTCCAGTGATTTGTCAGGTTTCATACGTCTTGCATAGCGATTTGTAGAGTTCTAAATTTACCTTGATCACAAAAGTTTCAAAAAGAGTTTGCTCAAAGCAAAGTCAAAGTACAAAAAGCTAACAAAAAGCAATCGAACCCCACAGATAGGATTGTATTCTACACTATTTGCAATATTTCATGAAAAGTAAACCATAAAGAATTGTTAGTTTAGAGAAATTCGTTTAAACGAGCAAATTATTGATGCAAAATTGTATGAGAATCACAATCTATATTAGAAAGTGGGAGGCTATTCAAAGTTTCATACCTTCAGGTGAGGACACGTGTCGCAAGCTGGTGCCATTTTATACGTTTTACTTCTATGTGACTTTGCATCTGAGCACTTACCTAAACGTCCTTGGAATCTTACATCCTTTTGTACAAAGAAACATGCAAAACGAACTGCTACTTCTTTTTAAATGCTGAAAATGGCTAAACCTCAATTGGATATTTACATTGACCAATATTACTTTTGTAAAACACTACTCTTGTATACTTTATGAGATTTCTTTTTAAATATTATACACTACACAAAGGATTGGAGAGATCATTGACCACGTAGTAGTTAAAGGGTATAAGCGTAATTTCAGAAACAAAAAGCTCAAATTTATTTATTTATTTATTTTTCTTTTTTCTTTTTTTTATTATTATTATTTTTTTTGCATGAGGTGTTTTATACTTGCGGCTCAAAAAATCTTGAAAAAGTTTGATATACATTGAAAGATTCATAACTACTACACTAAACATGTTATAGGCTCTTTTTTCATACCAAATAGCAAGACCGTCTCAGGAATTTTGGTTGCCTGATGACGATAAACCAAATAATAGGCTCTTTTAGTGTGTAAAATTTGATATACATTGAAAGATTCATAATTACTACACTAAACATGTTATAGAAGTCCAACCAGTAATATACTATTAACCAATCATAGCCACCCATTTATATTTTTCACTTTTTTTCAAAACAACATATCTTGCAAACGGTAAATCTTCAAACTACAAAAAAAAAAAAATAAAAAAAAAAAATACAATGGCGACGAGAATTAAATGATCTTTCTATAGATATGCATTGTTATATACTTTCGATATTTTTTTTTAATTTCCGCCCAGAAAGAATTATATATGATTCGTCAAAATCATATATGATTCGTAAAAAATCATATATGATTCGATTCTTACGAATTATATATGATTCGTAAGAATATGATTCGAATCATATATGATTTTTCTGGGTGAAAAAAAATAAGTTTATCGAAATAAAGTTCGTCGAAAGTATATAACAATGCATGTCTATAGAAAGATAATTTAATTCTCGTCGCAATGGTATTTTTTTGTAGCTTGACGATTTACGGTTTGCGAAATATTTAAGTTAAAAAAAAAAAAAAAAAAAAAAAAAAAAAAGTGGATTTAAAAAATGAGTGATTAAAATTGCTTGATGAGTTTTATGGTAAAAGTTGTATATATAAAGAACTTTTGCCGTCTTATTATATGACCCCAAATAAAAATTACTATAAATACATGTGAGTGTACTAAAAAACCAATATATACACATACTAAGTCCAATATATCACATTTTAACTATTATAATACAAACAAATATTTCACACTGAAGATAGCTTGTTATCTTGAGTAATCAAGTATACAATTCGTGAGCAATTAAGCGATTACTAGTTTATAACATGCGATAAATCCTAGCAATTTGAAGATCTCAACGAAACATGCAAAAAAGAGAAAAACAAAGCTCAAGACTCAAGAGTTACCTCTCCATAAAATAAAATAAAAAAATCATTGCAAAATATAAAATAAATGTGACACTGTTGATCAATATGAAACTCAGGAGGGAATATGAATTATTGTTCTGTTACTAGTATTTGTTTTTGTTTTCTGCTAACAGGTGGTAATTGATGAATTAATAACTCCCCTCAAATTTGAAAATTTGAATATAAGGGGGTGGCATTGGGCTCGGCATGGAGCATGCCGCTAGTCAACACCGCTGCCACCTACGCGGCACGGACTCGGCATTCACGGGCTCAGCATAGATTGCCGTTGAATCGTGGGAGAGGGGAAGGAAAAATACAGCCGTTGAACGTCTATTTTTTTGAACGTTTGGATTTTAAACAAATAAAATTAAGTGGCGCATGAAATCATGGTTGCCACTAAAAAGTTATAGTGCGGCATGAGAGAAGCATGGAATGAGGTGGCAGGATATTATTGGTGGGTGGTGAGGCATGAGGGAGGCATGGAATCATGACTGCCACCCCTAACTATCTAAGGCTATTATTGGGTTTTAAGGAAGGCTTCACATGAGCACATTTATACATTGGGCTTTTCATAAAATGGTGCCTTTGTATCACCCGCTCAGCCCAACCTGGCCCAAATCTGACCCTACCAAACAGGCCCAAAAGGTATGTTCAGTGAAACGAGTCATAACTTAGAGGTGCACAAACCCAAGCACCTCCCAAACATGAGAGAGTAAAAACGTAAAACCCAAAATTTACACAAAAATCAATGGCCGACGCGCCTTCATACAATGCGAATTGTATGCTGTTAATACTGGTTGCTAGTTTGATAATTACGATGGATGTTAATAATTAGCTTCAAAAAAAAGGCTTAGGCCTATGGTTGACAATTATTACAAAATGTTAATCAGCTGTGAAAAAAGCGATGAAGCTGATAGTGTTTGAATTTGCTAATGCTGTATAAACATTAGATATATGCTCATGTGCATATATCTTGATGAGGCTTGACTTGATACTATTGGTAGCTAGATAGAAACTTTTTTTTTTTTTTTTTTTTTTTTTTTTTTTTTTTTTTTGGTGCTTATTATATGGTTGATTTTTGTGTGATCAACAACGCTCACAGGAGATTAGGTATCATAGCATATGTTGGGTGTTTCACATTTGTGGTATTTGTTGTTACATTCTTATTGCCTTTGGTTGTGCTGTAAGTTTCAAAGAGAGGGAGACATAGAGAACGATGCTATGCACTAACTACTGATGTGTTATTGCTTTTCTGAAAAATAGATCTAAACATTAGATTGCTTTATTGTATCGCTCTTAATGTACAACGAAACACATAAGCTTTTAATTGTTTGATTATAGGTGACAAGCTATTATACTGGTACTGGTACTGATTAATAATGTATGAAGATTGTAGTACCAAAACGTGTATGAACAGAGTGACATTGTTATAGAACTTTTACAAACAGAAAATGAATACTAGTTCAGTAGTTTAGTTTGGTTATGGTTTTATCTGGTTGTAACTGTTATTGATAGGACCGTATTTACTTGGTTTTGGTTTGGTTCAAATTGTTCTCTGAACCTCTCCAAGTATGTGAAGTATTGCAACATGATGGTATCTGTATGTTGATAGTTGCTAGCAAAAACTAAAAAGTGTATGTAGTTTGAACAGACACTTGGCTGCTGTTTTAGTTCATGTACTCGTTAATAATGGTAGGCGAGTCCTTGCTTTATGGGCTGCACTGCAACATTTGGTCTTACTTTTTTTTTTTTTTTTGAAAGGCAACATTTGGTCTTGCTAATTACATGACCTTAAAAGCACAAGGACGTGTGTGCACAATAGTAGCTTAACTTCTGAGACAATGGACTAAATTTGAAGGTTTTAGCAAGAGCTAGTTTGATTTTTATTATGTGTCGTTATATTGATTTGCTTATTTGGTATATTATGTGTCACATTGATTAAGATATTGATTTGGCATATATAGGATTGTAGGTTGCCTGTTTATGTTGGGTGTGATCAGACATGTGATAGCTGTCTTTAATGGGGTTGACTTCTTTAATGTGTTATTCTGAATTTCTGATCTAATGTTCTATGACATATGTTTCTTCCTTAGGTTGTATCTTTCTTAGTAAAGTTTCCAAATTTTGTTTAAGTTATTGAGTAGTATTAATGATTTTATGAATGGCTTCTGTTACTTCATTTGTTATCACATTTATTTTAAGAACTGTACTGGATCTTGTAAGATGCGACTCATTCAGGTGAAAATAGATATGGTTTAGTTGAAAGTTGATATAGGCTATGTTTGGCACAAAGCTTTTTGGAGCTTTTTTGGGCAAGGAGCGGTGAACAATGAGCTTTTTGATTTTTAGTGTTCGTTTGGCATGAGAGCTGTGGGCTTTGCTATTTTTTAGGAAAGCTCATTTTCCCAATGCTTCTTTATGAAGCTGTGAGCTTTTTTGGCTACTGCTCACAGCTACTGCTCACAGCTCACTGCTACTGCTCACAGCTACTTTTGCCAAACATAGCCATACTATCTGATAATGCTTCACAATGGCTGTTTGAAAGTTGTAACCACACTCGACCACATACATTTCTCTACAGTCCAGTTTGACTTTCAAAAGTTTTCCCTTTCTTTATTGAAAATATTTTTTTAAAGAGATGTGGCAAAATGGTAAGGCTATGTTGACCCCTAAAAGCCTTTTTTCATTCTTTTCAAGATACATCTTGGGCCACTTTTGGTCCGTTTGACCCGTTCTTATTTGCTAACCTTTTACGTTGATGTATACTAGATCAATCATGACCCATATTAGTCTATTCATAAGTAATCAGTTCTGATTGTGTGCATCTTGTTTGCCATTTGCCTTTTTAACTCGCATGACATGCTAAACTCATTTTTTTTTTCTTGTTTCAGGGTGTACGATCAGATGCCTGAGCCAAGGTGGGTGATATCAATGGGAAGCTGTGCAAACGGAGGTGGTTACTATCACTACTCATACTCTGTAGTTAGGGGTTGTGATAGGATTGTCCCAGTCGACATCTATGTTCCTGGTTGCCCACCAACAGCCGAAGCTCTCTTATACGGTCTTCTTCAGCTACAAAAGAAGATCAACAGGCGTAAGGATTTTCTTCACTGGTGGACCAAGTGAGATGCATTCTGATTTTGGGAATCAAATAAGTTCTGTATTTGCTGTTCCTGCTTATGTTGGGAGAGTTGTAAGACTTGAATGTTTCTAGAGTAAATTGCAAAAATCGTCCCTAAAGTTTGACCAATTTGCATGTTTCGTCCTACAAATTTCGAAACTGCAAGGATCGTCCTAAAAGTTTCGCCCGTGTGCATGTGTCGTCCCTAAAGTTTGGTCCGTGTGCATGTATCGTCCCTAAAGTTTGACCAATTTGGGACGATATATGCCCCAAAAGGACGATATTTGCCCCAAAAGTTTGCCACAGGGACGATTTTTGCAGTTTCAACAGTTCCGGGACGAAACATGCAAATTGGCCAAAGTTTAGGGACGATTTTTGCAATTCCCTCATGTTTCTATATGGAGATGGGATTTGAATAAAATGTTGACAGGTCCTTGCATCTCCATATCCAGGATCGAATTTGATCATAACAACATCATATGTATACCAAACAAGAATCAATAATAAGAAACAAAGAATGATTTGGGATGAACCCTTTTGATAACTGATATTAAAAACGAATTGGGTTACATTCTGTTTACAGACTCAAACATATATATACTTACTGAAACGTTGCATTCACAAGAGACATGCCGTTTCCTTCTAACCGTTATAACCTAACTAAACGTTGTAACCCTACACTATATAACCGTATCTTTCTTGTGACCCAGCCCAATACAATGGGTCGGTTTATACAAACTTACAGAATACATACATAAAATTACTCTAAACTACCCTAACTTTTGCTTCTATAACATTATGGTCCAACATAAAATGCCCAAAAATGCTTTATATATGGAGATTGGAACAAAATCTCTTACAAAAGCTGTTGTCGATACTCTTATTTGTGTTATTTATTATCGTCCGTATAATTTTCAAGGGGTGCTTTCCCAATTGTTATTTAACTGAGCGGCCTGTTTCGGGAAAAATCAATGCCGAGTCATGTCAGTGACTCACATGTGCGCGGTCTCACCGGGTTAATCCTAAAACCGTATCCGACCCTACCCCGGCCACCCCAAAATGTACTCATCTAGCAAGGGTTGAACCGTTTACCTTTTATACGACCTTAACAATAAAGCCATTTAGTGGTGGTTAATGGAAATCATCATTTGTGAACATACATACAAAACAAAGTAATGATAAACTAACCAACCAAATTATTATAATAGATTAATACATAATCATAGACTAACGACCTAAAACTCTATGCTTATCTCTGTCAAAAACGCTTTTGTTTGATCAGATTGGAATTTGTGATGATGTCACATGGGCTATTAGGAAACATAACTATCTCTGTTTTTGCTTCGTGTAAACCGCTATCTTTGAGGTTGTAAACGTAGAACAATTCCTATCCTCTATCCATTTTGGTAATTTTGATTAATATGTCTCCGGCCTTGTTCAGACACCCTTAAACGGGTTAAACCTTTATGTAGCCATTGGGAAAATCATGGTCTTCGAAATCACAGTGTAGCACCCATTCTTTCTTGTGGTTCAATACCCACACCTTTGTTGTCCTATTACAATAATATATCCAACTTGGCCGTCTAGATTTACCAAGTGATCGTATAAAGGATGGTTAGATTTCCTTTTGGAAAGTTTACTTATTGTCTTGGGAGGTTTAATCAACCCAAATTCCTCATTTTCAACATGAACCATATTACTTGTCTTGCACCATCTTCGCCATTATAGCTAACCAACCAATGCAAACAACCATGAGCAAATATATCTTTACCAGATATGTGATAAGATGGAACTTTGGGTATATCTCGCCATGAGTTAGTGCCAAATACATAGTGTTAAGAGAAAAGTTAAACTCTATCTGCAGTATTGTTATTGTTTGTAGGTGGTAACTATACTTATTTTGTTACAAGAATGATCACTAAAGTTGAATGTGTTTTGGTATAATGCCTGTGGTAACAGGTTAACAGTTATACTTTTGCATATAGAGCAAATCACTAACTGGGCCAACAAAAGCTAATAAGCCAGCCAAGTGTGTTATGCTAGTGCTATTTAATAACCTCATATGATTTGCTTACTGAGACAAATCATACAAACAAGTAGGCATATGTTCATAGTTGAGCTAAACTTCCCAAAAAGAACATGCAGACAAAGCCCAAAATCTTAGGAAAGAAACATATTAAACCAATAGTCATAAAACAAGTCATAAGGTAATTCATAATCCACTAATACTTTATTACAGTCTTCACTATCGACCATTCACCATCAAAAACTTATCTAACCACCCCAATCTGCAAACAACTCTAAAACTAAGAAAAACAACTCAATGCTATCATTAGCAATGTCGTGAAAGTCGCCGTTGAAAAAGAAATCAAAGGCCATGAGGAGTTCCGTAATTGTTTTCTTAGTTCTAATTTTTGGTTTTTCTAAGTTTTAGTATAACACCCTACAAAAACCATCCGTCTCTCGCAACGACCATCAGAAAGAACCCTCCGCGACCCTGCCAATCAAAACATAACACAACCAATTATATCCTAAATGAATCAATTGAATTGCAAAACCGTAACACAAACTTAACTACTTAAGGTCAATCAAACGCGGACATTGTTTCGGCACTTACCATCCTAACGTCCAACTCGGACACTGAATTCCACGTTTCAAGTCACCACTTCAGGCTCCCCATCTTCTTTAGGATATCCAAAATTTCCTCACTCCATGTCAATGTCCTTAAAGAAAGTCTCATGACCCTGATTATCATGCAAAATCGGAGGGTTAATTCCAGAAAAATGCTAACAATTACAGTTAGCGGTGTCGCTTATAAACGAAAAATAATAAAAGTTTGAAGATTTGGGGATTAAACATAATGTTCTGAAACCCGGTTCAACCCGGTTGGTTCAATCGATTGAACCGTTCTGGTTGAAAAACGTGTCAATTTAAACAGAGTCAACCCAACAGGTGGGTCGAAAACGGGGTATTTTAAATTATGTTGTAGCTTGTTTAAATTGTACATTGTGAAAATTTTGTTATACTTTTTAGTAAAGGGTGTTTTAATTGGTTGTTTTTTAATTTGATATATATGCTTTTAATTGGTTGTGCAGTGTGAATAAATTATTGTACTTTTAAGTTATGGGGTATTTTAATAAAAATATTAATTACACTATGCATTTCTCTCACCTTTGACTTTCAAGATTTCACTTTTCAAGGTTTGATCATACAAGATTAAGTAACCGAGTGTTTGAGAAAACCATATTGTTTGCCACTTGGTTTATACTGAAATATTAACACCTCTCATATACAGGCTAAAACCAAGCAGTCACAAACTAACAAACTTATAGTCTGTTACTCATAAAAAGATTTTCGAGTGAAAATCGAATGCATAGTTTCCGAACCAAACCCAATTAATCCAAACCCATTTCACCCAATGTCGTTCGGGTCAAATCCATTTAATGAATACCTCTAGTCTCATTACAATGTATGATAACTATACCTTCTAGTCCTCCACTTCAAATGTGTGGTCCACTGCCAAGATCCAAGATCCTGAATAGAGCTTCTCTTTGTGCATTGTAGTGGATATATGTTCCACAAGAGAGATCAAGGCCAGGGATCTCTTCCCCGTCAACCTAAACAGATTGCGGTAAAGGAGGTAAGATTCATTGATTAGGTATAAACATAAGCAAGCAAATATCAAATCACACAACTTATATAACTTTGAGACAAACAAAATCAGAGTTGAAATCCAAAAGTTTTGAAAGAACAATCAAATGCAATAATTCTGGAGCGATAAATACAGTAAACTTCTGCAATAATATAGCATACAAGTGTGGCAGTCCAGCCTTTGTTGAACAAGAAATCCATGGGCATAAGTCCATGGCACTTGAATTTCATTAGTAAACATTTCTTGCTTTCTCCAGGTGTGATTGCCGACCCATGAGCAGGAACCATCTCAATGGTTCCTTGATATTGGCACGCCCTGCACTGTAAGTAAAATACAAAATGAAGTTAAGATTCTACTTTTCTAATACAAAATGCAGTTATTCCTACGTCGATTACCTGTCTATTCAGGTGCACGTAGTCTCCCCCTGCGGGGTAAGTAGCGTCCATGCGAAGACAGACTTCGCTACTGCTCACGGCATGGCGGTGGGTGCATCTAACCTACACAAATTAATTTCAACAAATATACGTCAATAAATGATTAGAATAACAATTATTACAAGCTTTTTAATTAGAAGAGGATGGTACTAAATGGAACCACGTCTCTCACAACGTTTATTAACGGACCCTTTATAAAATATTACACCGAATCACAGATTGCACACTCAGGGGCGGAGGCATGTGATGAGTAGTTGGAGGCAGTGCCCTCTACATTTTCTCCAACATCTTTTAAATATAGAGTAATATCTCTTTCAACTTTTTATGTTTTTTTCAAGGTTGCCCTCATCCTTCATTTAAAAATGCCCTCAACCAGATTTAAGATCAGCATAAACTCCTTTAGTTTAATAGTTTATACATACAAATGGCAACTAATTGCTGGAAGGGAAACAATTTAACAAGAAGAACTTTCATGCCACTTTTGAGTTAAAAAGTCAATATAAAAGTTATTTTTATGACTTTGAAAACTCTATACTTTTACTTTAAGTTTTGATATTACTTTTATATATAGTGTAATTTGTAAATAGCTAAACACTAAATTTGCAAAAAGTTATTAACCACATGGGTTGTTTTTCTCCTCGTTACAAGCTCATTTTTTACTCTAGTTATTTGCTCGTTAAACAATGCATCGTTGCAGGTTACTTCATATCTGCCAGGTTTATACTGAAATATTAACACATCTGATATGCAGGTTACTACCACCTTATTTTTAGGAAAAAACACTACTAGAAAAAGGTCTATCCTTGACTCGCATTTTGTGACACACGCTACAAGATGACGCGCAAATAGCAAAGTCATAAAATAAGAGTCACAACGAGTAAATTTTTTATTGGGGATGACTCGTTTTCAGAAGCGTCATAACATAGGGTCATAATCAGTTAAAATTTAGCCTACTAGATGACGTTGGTTTTGCTTCATCATAAATAGGGGTCATCTATGTTTTTTTTTTACCATCTGCTTCATCAAAATCTATAGTTTTTTTTTGGCCAAAACACTTTCACGCTCTCAAAAAAAAATTTCCCAAAAAATCAAATCCAACCTTTTTATCTAAAAAATAAACCCTAGATTAGAAAACACTTTCCTCTTTCCTATCTTTTTATCTCAGCCTCCATAACTTCATTCCTCCAAATCCAACCTTAATCGATCCACAATCCTTAATCGATCTACAATCCGATCTCAACATGGAAAATTTTTTAACTGATCAATCCACAATCCTAGATTAAATCCCTTTCCCTGTTTCTTAATCGATCCACCAATCCACCATTAATCTATTAACAGGTAATCTGATCGATTTATAGTTGGATTTATGTAATCAATTTATTGTATATTTTAGTTTATATGTAATCGATTTATATGTAAGCACAAACGATTTATAAGAATATGGATCCAGCTTTATTTATGTCAACTTGAACTAGTTAATAGCTTTCTTTATTTTTTTTATTTTTTTAAGAATGCTTGTATCTGGACAATTGTATAGGTTCGTTTTGTACCGGGTCAGCAGAATAAGCTTGTATTTGCTTCTATTGATTGATTAATTTGTACCTTTGATACCAGTGGAGAAATCAATGACGAAGATCATATGGAATCGGTAAGTGTCATCAACATAACCTGTGACAACTGGCAAATTAGGGAGCCATTTATAAAACCCGTATTACATTAAAAATTATAATTTGGAATATTTGAAAAGTTTATTGTGACGAGATGTTTTATGATCGATGGTACGTGATTTTTTTTGATCGTACATTTATTATTATGAGGATTCGATTATTTATTTATGGTTTGATTTGATTCGGTCGTGATGATTTATTTTGAGATCGTTATTTTGGCACTACATTGACTCCGGCACTAGGTTAACCTAACAATTTTAATTATTTTAATATTGGTTCGGATATTATTATTTTTGGAACGTATCGCGAGGTTTTGATTATTTTGGAACGAGTTCGGTTTGAGGAAGTTGATTGGTTATTTAAGGTTTCGGGTTTAGTCCGTGTATTTACACCGGGCTACCTAACCCACTACACCCTCACTATTATTATTATTATTATTATTATTATTATTAAAAAAGTTTTCTTTTATTATAAGAGTAAATTACTTAAAATCGTCCTTGTGGCCAGCGTTTTTCATAAGCAACACAACCCTCACCAACACTTTTTCTCTCTCTCTCTTCTTTTTAACACAACCATCGCCGCACCCTTAAACCACCAATAGCACCACCACCGCCACCCTCACATCAAAAATAACACCATAATCTTAACCATCTTTTCACGATCTATCTTTTGGTACTAATCACGCGCGATTTGGACCACCCTAACACCTCATACGAATGAAAATCACCACGTTATCACCACATACACCATCTTTTCTCTTGGGTTTTTGAAGAAATCGGATTTTTGGAGCTTGTTTGGAGGTGAGTGGCCACGACTTGTATTCGTGCGCCCCGATGTATACCCAAATCGTGGGTATCTCGTTATGATCTTGATGGGTTTTGTAAAATAATAATGGGGAAATGAAGTTTTGATAATAAAAGTCCGTTTGGTATCTTGGGTTTGGGTGTGACGCGAGTTTGGTACTCGTTGCGTGACTCTTGGGTCGCGTTTGGTTTTGTGACGGCTCGTTTGGAGCTCGACCGAGACCTTATGTCTCGAGGTGACCACTCCTTGACTCGTTTGGGAGTCTTGGATGTTTTGTTGGTCCGAATATTCTTGATTCTTGGTGTTGGTTATTGCTATTTGATGTTTTGGTCGGATTGTGATTCTTGATTTGTTGTTGTTGTTGTCTTGGTTCTCGGCCGACACCCCCCCCCCCCCCCCCCGTGGGCTGTTTTGGGTCGAGTGGCTCATTGGAGCTAGCCGAGACCAAAAGGTCTCAGGTGAGGTTATTTCTTGTGTTTTGTGGTCTCATTGTTGGTATATATGGTATATATTGTTGTGATTGATATTGTGTTATTATTTTTATGTTGAGGCATACTTTGGACCGAAGATTTTGGACTTGGGTTACTTGTGTTTTGATATGGAGATGTGTTGTCGAATGTGGAATTGGGGACCGATTGTGAGACGGTCGATTAGATGACGGAGATAGGTTAGTTGGGTGCCGTAGTTGGACCCTCATGTTGTAGCACGTGGTTATGGGATTGATTTGGATGGAGTTGATTTATTTATTGTGACTTGATTATTATTGGACTTGGACTATGAGCCGAGAGTGATGACTCGGACATGTGACCAAATTCTATGACTCGATAAATATTTAAAAGTCAAATATTAAAAATAATACTCGTAATAATATTATTGATAATATAATCGTTTATATAAGTATATAGACGTGATAAACACACACACACACACACACACACACACACACACACACATATATATATATATATATATATATATATATATAAATAAATGCGTATATTAATAATAATACGATCACGAGTAAACGTATAATAATATAACGGTAGTTATTATACTATGCAAATAGTGTAATAAATGTCGAAATATTGTTATAAATAATAACTATAAATAATAAGTCGGGTGAATAATAATTAAAAACATGATTTTCATAAATTTGGAAACTTATCGAGTTATACGAGTTGTGGTTCTTTAAAGTTCAAGTGGGCCTTATATTGTGATTTTTGTGTTGTCACGGATATATGACGATTAATATAAACATTTTATATATCAAGTGACTTATTCTAGATCGAGTTATTTGACGATATAAAATGAGTATATTAATGGGCATCGTATCCCACGACGCCCATAGGTTGTGGTATATGTTTTAGGGTAATAAATTACTATGTATCTCGTGGAATTTGGCCGGTTCGACGATATAGATAGGGAATTTATTGGACTACGATATATACCAAATAGAATTCTTTGTGCTATGTGCTTTAGGTTGGGTATAATCTTGGAACGATATATTACGTAAATAAATATGGGAGATTACCAAATCGACTGATTTGATAAGCTTCGATAATTATTTATATAATATGTTGGGCTAACATTAGACCTGTAGTTGGTTTATTAGTATTTCGTTTGTTGTAGCTTTTTGGTTTGAGTTGTGTCGACCCTCCACCCATATGGATACCAAACGTCGAATTTCAAATTAATATGAAGTTAATTCGAGAATTGGATATTTTTGGAAAGTAAAATGGAATACGTTCGGGAATGGGAATATTTGATTTTGAGGAAATGATTTCTGAACGAGTTTGATATTGTTAGGAAGTGCCGAGTCTGTAGTCGCCGTTATGTGAGTTGCTTGAGATTACTTACATCTTTCTTCTATCGTTTCTTTTGAGGATTTGCTGGACTTGAGGTGAGTCATAGCCCCACTTTTTACTCTTGAACTATGTTTTCAATACTTGGGGTGAGAAACGTGCAAATGTTTTATGTGGACTATTATCGCTTTTTGATTTCAAAACTTGCTATGCTTATAGAACTAGGTAGAGCGAGGCCTTGACATGAGCTAGGTAAGCTATTGATTTGGTTATTGAGCGAGGCCTAGACTTGAGCTAGGTAAGCTATTGATTTGGTTGTTGAGCGAGGCCTAGTCCTGAACTAGGTAAGCTATTGAATTGGTTATAGAGCGAGGCCTAGCCTAGAGCTAGGTAAGCTAAACAACGAGGCCTAGACTAGATCTAGGTAAGTTGAACATGTCGTATCCTTACGAATGTTGGGTATGTCGTATCCTTACGCATACATATTGAGCGAGGCCTAGACTTGATCTAGGTAAGCTATTGGATTGATTGTAGAGCGAGGCCTAGACTTGAGCTAGGTAAGCTATTGATTGGATTAATTTGAGCTATAGTGTGCACCTATAGGGATGATTTGATTTGGTTGGATTATTTTGGTTGGATGATTGAGCCCTAGTCTAGCTAGCAAGCGTTTTGCATGTATGTCCACTATATTGAATTATGAATTTAAACCTATGATCTCACCAGCGAAAGCTGACTTTTAGCACGTTTTCTCAGGTAACTAAGTGATGCTCTATGGATACTTGGGATTGGAGGCTTGGCATTGGCACCGGTTATGGATCTATATTTCTAAAACTCTGATAACTATTGTGGACCTATGTTTATTTCTTTTGGGCCTTACTTTGGATAATTTTGGGATAAATGTAAACTTTAAAACCCGGTTTGATTGTGTTTTTCTTATGTTTACTTTATCTCGTTCTTTCATGACTTTGAATGGATACCAATCCCCGTAGCACCTCGAAAGCTTGTTGAGTCTTCCGCTGTACCAAATTTTGGGGGTGTTACAGATTGGTATCAGAGCCAAGGTTATAGAGAACTAGGTAAATAGACACCTAAACTATAACCGATTTTTATAGAAAATGATCCTCGACCATTGCCCGCCAGCCCGCCAAGCCGAAGCATCATTGTTTATTACTGAGGTATTATGAGATTATTGAGATGATTATAGATTTGGGATTTCTTGAGATGATTTGAGGTTTTGAGGTTTATCGATTTAGTGATATGATGGCGTTTTGAGGAATTATATGAGTTTGAAGAATTATATGGCTTAAATGTTTTATGAATGATTTTAGTAATGCGGTATTTTAAATCTTTCTTGATTATATATGATTTGGAATTATATGATGATTTTTGGATATGGTATTTTGAGTTCGCGGTTTAGTTGTTTTGAAACACTTACACCTACCCTACGCCGTTGTCACAGACTATGGCCTCCCATACGCCTGACGTTGTTGAGGATATTCTTACTACACCGGTATTGCCAGCACAGTTCACCATGGCTCCTGATGACCCTTACCAGGTTGCCATGCATTCAGCTACTATGACACCGACAGGTTCTACTTCAGCACCACCTGCTGCACCTACGCAGGGACCCTCATCTTCTCTAGGGCTCCCTGGTACATCGAAGCAGCTTACTCTTCATCAGGCTTTGGCTCGTGTGGCTCCACATTTTGCCCACCGAGCTACGGCACGTATGTCGGTACGCCCTACATCACCACCTTTACAGATTGATGTTCACTCTCTTCTGTCTGAGGTGCCACCTGCATCATTGCGTCGTCGTCCTAGATCACCTACCCCTTCACCACATGGTTCACCTATTAGGAGACGACGATTGATGATGTACTCTTCCGATGAGGAGGAGGAGTACGAGGGTGAGGATGAGGCCGATGACCCTCAGGAGGCTGAGCAGGGTGATGATGATGACCCTGAGGAGGAGGATGACCCTCAGGAGGAGGAGATGCCTGACGATGATGATTTGATTGTACCACCAGCTCAGGCTGAGGAGCCTGATTCACCTATACATCCGATTGAGCCTGATTCACCTGATCATCCGTTTTTGGTTGAGTTGCCACCTGGTAGTCCCGATGAGTCGGATGCACCTTCTGAGGTTTCTGCTGAGCATGCAGAGTTAGGTGAGACTGGTAGGATGTGGGCTCAGATTACTGGTCTTGGTGAGAGAGTTACACGTATATCTGATCGACTTGAGAGGGTTATTGGAGATTTTATAGCGGATCTAAGAGTTGATATGACTGTGGTTGTGGGCAGGACTACTGAGATGAGGAGAGGTTTGATGGAGATTCACGAGCATATCGAGAGTTTACAGCGAGGTTTTATTACAGCTCGAGAGGCTGACCGCAAGTTATGGCAGCGGAACGCCGAGCTGGAGAAGGAGGTGGCTGACCTCAAGAGAGACCGAGACACCCATAGCGTGGAGCTAGGATCTTTAGGGAGAGATCTTGATGGCTTGAGGCAGGAGTTGAGGAGCCTCCGCCAGCAGCGTGGCTAGTTGCTTGGGTTATGTTGTCTTGTTGCTTTCTACACTGAGGAGTGTTCGGTTAGAAAAGCTAGTTATCCTCTTTTGATGTATTTTGTTCAGTATTCGTCTCTTTTGGGAACGATTAGTATGTTTTGTGTTTTCCAGTAGTGGAACGACGTTGGATCTCTATTGTATGGTTGATGGTTATTAGTATATGGTATTATGTGATTTTTGGGTATTATGGAAATTGAGTCCTTATTCGCTTTATTGATGTTTTGTGGTGTATTGTCGATATTCTTTCCATGACTTGGCTTCGTTGAATTACTTTTGTTGAGCATATTGATAAGTTCTATTGGAGACTTATGAACTTGTATGATGTTTCAGATCAATGGCCCCACGACGAAATCCTGTTAGAGCTACCAGAACTGGACCTGCAACGACTACCCCTGGTCGTCGAGGACGCCGTCCTACTCGAAATGTTGAAACCCCTACTCCTGATAACCTGGACACTACTAACCGCGACAACAGGAATTAGAATGTTGTTGTTCAGGGAGACAATGATCATGTTCCACTGAATGCCCCTACTGTGGATCAAGCAATGATCAATCAACTTGTGGAGCAACGAGTTGCTGAGCTGCTAGCTGAGTCAAATCATTCCAACAATTATGCTGGAACATTTCCACCTGTTCGTGCTAATGGATGTAACTACAAGGAGTTTAAAATTTGTGGACCCATTGAGTTTGGTGGAACTGAAGGAGTGGTCTACTTGGTCAGGTGGATAGAGAAGACTGAGTCAGTGTTTAATGTCAGTGGTTGTGCGGAGAATGCGAAGGTAAAGTTTGCTTCTTTCTCTTTCAAGGATGAAGCTTTAACTTGGTGGAACAATTACCGTAACTCGGTTGGGAGTGATGTGGCTTATGCTATGACTTGGGAGCAATTTAAGTCTTTGCTGATTCAGACTTACTGCCCAAGGAATGAGATTAAGAAGCTGGAGATTGAGTTCTGGAACCATAAAGTGAAAGGTACCGATATGGCAACTTACAATTGCCGTTATCGAGAGTTAGCCCTACTTTGTCCCGATATGGTTAGGACTGAGACTCAAAAGATTGAGAGGTATACCGATGGGTTACCGGTAGCTACCAGGAATGATGTGATTTCTGCTAAGCCTGCAAGCATTCATGAGGCTATTACTATTGCTCAACAATTGATGGACTCGTTGGCATTGGAAGAAGCTGAGAAAGATATGACTGGAAAGAGGAAGAGGGATAATCACTCTAAGGGAAATGATCGTCGAAATAAGCGACAAACAACTACTAGAGCTTATGCTATGGGAGATGGAGACAAGAAGAACTACAATGGAGATGCACCCAAATGTAACCGATGCTATAGGAATCATTCTGGTCGATGTACTGTGATGTGCAAGAATTGCTCGAGGATGGGACACATAGCTAAGGATTGTAAAGCTCGACCACTTGCTATGGTTCAAGCTACTCCTGAAACTATGAGCAAGGCAAATGTTACTTGCTATGGATGTGGAAAGAAGGGACATTATAGGAATGAGTGTAGGGAATCGTGGAACCGAGGGAATCAAGGATCGGGTGGTAATGGGTACAATAATGGAAACCGTGGAGCTGGAGGAAATCGTGGACGACAAGATAATGGGGACCAACGTGTGGAAGCTGGAGCTGCGCATGGGAGAGTGTATGCACTTGGGAACGAGAGAGGAGAAGATCCGAACATCGTTACTGGTACATTCCTTCTCAATAATCGTTATGCTTCCATACTATTTGATACTGGTGCCGATAAGAGTTTTGTGTCCACTAAGTTTGCACCCTTACTAGAGAAACCCCCGATGGCCTTAGGAATTGGTTATGATGTAGAATTAGCTAATGGGAACATAGAGAGGATTAGGACTATCATTCGCGGTTGCACGTTAAACTTTCTGAATCGTCCTTTCAACGTAGATCTTCTACCCGTCACGTTAGAAAGTTTTGACGTCATTATTGGTATGGATTGGTTGTCGAAGTATCGTGCTCATATAATTTGCGATGAGAAGATCGTGCGTGTGCCGTACGGAAAGGAGATTCTGAACATACCAGGAGATAGAAAGGATTTGAGAGGCCCATCTAGATTAGCGGTCGTATCTTGCACTAAGTTGCCTAAGCTAATGGAAAAAGGAAGTTGCCTTTTCTTAGCTCAAATTTCTGAGAAAGGAGAGAAGGAGAAGAAGGAAAGGTGCATTGGAGATGTACCTATAGTTCGTGATTTTTTGGATGTGTTTCCTGATGATTTGCTGGGAATTCCGCCTACTAGACAAGTGGAATTTCAGATTGAGTTGATACCTGGTGCTGCACCTGTAGCACGAGCGCCTTATCGTCTTGCACCTACTGAATTGGAAGAGTTGTCGAAACAATTAGCGGAGTTAGCCGAAAAGGGATTCATAAGACCAAGTTCTTCACCTTGGGGAGCCCCGGTCTTTTTTGTGAAGAAGAAGGATGGATCGTTTCGCATGTGTATTGATTATCGAGAGTTGAACAAGTTAACGGTGAAGAATAGATACCCGTTACCGAGGATCGATGATTTGTTCGATCAGCTTCAAGGATCGAGTGTGTATTCGAAGATCGATTTGAGATCGGGATATCATCAGCTTCGTGTGCGCGAGGAAGATATTCCGAAAACGGCTTTCAGAACCCGTTACGGGCATTACGAGTTTCAGGTGATGCCGTTTGGGTTGACTAACGCACCGGCGGTATTCATGGACCTCATGAATCGGGTGTGTAAGCCTTACTTAGATAAGTTTGTGATTGTGTTCATTGACGACATTCTGATTTATTCGAAGAGTGAGAAGGAGCATGAGGAGCATCTAAGACTTATCTTAGAATTGCTCAGGAAGGAGAAGTTGTATGCCAAGTTTTCGAAATGTGAATTTTGGATTCCGACGGTACAATTTCTGGGTCATGTGATTGATAGACAAGGAGTTCATGTAGACCCTGCTAAGATTGAAGCGATTAAAGATTGGGCTGCACCAACGACCCCAACAGAAGTTCGTCAATTTTTGGGATTAGCCGGTTATTACCGAAGATTCATTGAGGGATTTTTGAAGATAGCAAAACCGTTGACCAAATTGACTCAAAAGAGTGTTAAGTATGAATGGGGAGATAAGGAAGAGGAAGCATTTCAATTACTTAAGGAAATGTTGTGTAGTGCTCCTATCTTGGCGTTACCCGAAGGTAACGAGGACTTCGTCGTCTATTGTGACGCTTCTCATAAAGGTTTAGGAGCTGTGTTAATGCAATGAGAGAAAGTGATAGCTTATGCTTCCCGACAGCTCAAGAAGCATGAGAAGAACTACACCACCCATGATTTGGAGTTAGATGCTGTGGTTTTTGCTTTAAGGATATGGAGACATTACTTATATGGAACCAAGTGTGTAGTGTTTACTGACCACAAAAGTCTGCAACACATCTTGAACCAAAAAGAGCTTAACATGAGGCAGTGACGTTGGATTGAGTTGCTAAGCGATTATGATTGTGAAATTCGCTACCATCCTGGTAAAGCAAACGTTGTTGCTGATGCTCTTAGTCGAAAGGAGAGAATTCCACCATTACGAGTTAGGTCATTAGGAATGACTATCGTATCACCATTACCGTCTCAAATATTGGAAGCTCAAACGGAAGCATTAAACGCAGAAAATCGATCCGCTGAGAACATATTTGGGATGGCAGAAAATGAGAAGGGATTTGTTAAGCGTTCTGATGGAGTATTTTGTTTTGGAGAGCGAATTTGGGTACCATTGTATGGAGGAATTCGAGAGTTGATTATGCATGAGTCGCATAAGTCAAGATACTCTATTCATCCTGGGTCTGACAAGATGTACCAGGATTTGAAAAAGTTATATTGGTGGCCAAATATGAAGGCAGATATAGCGTTGTATGTTAGCAAGTGTTTGACGTGCTCTAAAGTTAAGGCAGAACATCAAAGACCGTCAGGATTTTTGACACAGCCAGAACTCCCGGTATGGAAATGGGAGCGGATTACGATGGACTTTATTACCAAATTACCAAAGACAGCTAGCGGTTGCGATGCTATATGGGTAATTGTGGATCGTTTGACCAAGTCTGCTCATTTCCTGGCGGTTAGTGAAGATGATAGTGTGGATAAACTTGCGAGGTTGTATGTGAAGGAGATTGTTTCTCGTCATGGAGTTCCGATATCGATTATTTCTGATCGCGACAGCCGCTTCACGCCAGCATTGTGGCGATCACTTCAAACTGCTTTAGGGACGAGACTTGATATGAGTACTGCATATCACCCCCAAACCGATGGTCAAAGTGAGAGAACTATTCAGACTTTAGAGGATATGCTTCGTGCATGCATCATAGACTTTGGTAAAGGCTGGGAGAAATATCTACCCCTTGCGGAGTTCTCCTACAACAATAGCTACCACACAAGTCTTAAGGCTGCACCATTTGAAGCTTTGTATGGTCGTAAATGTCGTTCACCTATTGGTTGGACAGAGGTTGGAGATAGCCAACTCACAAGCCCCGAGCTTATTTTGGAAACTACTGAGAAGGTAACGCAAATTCAAGATCGACTGCAAGCAGCTAGAGATAGGCAGAAAAGCTACGCCGATCAGAGGCGTAAACCCCTAGAATTCCAGGTTGGAGACAAAGTGATGTTGAAAGTCTCGCCTTGGAAGGGTGTGATACGTTTTGGGAAACGAGGGAAACTTAATCCCCGCTACATTGGACCATTTCTTATTTTGGAAAGAATTGGCCCCGTAGCTTATCGTTTGGAATTACCAATGGAATTGAGTAAAGTGCATGATGTGTTTCATGTTAGCAATCTGAAGAAATGTCTTTCGGAGGAAACGCCAGTTATACCAATCAAGGATATTCGTGTGGATGAGAGTTTGAATTTTGTTGAAGAGCCGATTGAGATAATGGATAGAGAGATTAAACGACTTAAGAGAAGTCGCATCCCGCACATCAAAGTTCGTTGGAATTCGCGGCATGGACCAGAATTCACGTGGGAACGTGAGGATGAGTTTCGAAAGAGATATCCGAAGCTTTTTTACTTCGTTGATGAATTGTTCCGAGAGAAACCCGGGACGGGTTTCTTCTGAGGCTGGGAGGATGTGACAACTGGAAAATTAGGGAGCCATTTATAAAACCCGCATTACATTAAAAATTATAATTTAGAATATTTGAAAAGTTTATAGTGACGAGATGTTTTATGATCGATGGTACATGATTTTTTTTTATCGTACGTTTATTATTATGAGGATTCGATTATTTATTTATGGTTTGATTTCATTCGGTCGTGATGATTTATTTTGAGATCGTTATTTTGGCACTACATTGACTCCGGCACTAGGTTAACCTAACAATTTTAATTATTTTAATATTGGTTCGTATATTATTATTTTTGGAACGTATCGCGAGGTTTTGATTATTTTGGAATGAGTTCGGTTTGAGGAAGTTGATTGGTTATTTAAGGTTTCGGGTTTAGTCCGTGTATTTACACCGGGCTACCTAACCCACTACACCCTCACTATTATTATTATTATTATTAAAAAATTTCCTTTTATTATAAGAGTAAATTACTTAAAATCGTCCTTGTGGCCTGCGTTTTTCATAAGCAACACAACCCTCACCAACACTTTTTCTCTCTCTCTTCTTTTTAACACAACCATCGCCGCACCCTTAAACCACCAATAGCACCACCACCGCCACCCTCACATCAAAAATAACACCATAATCTTAACCATCTTTTCACAATCTATCTTTTGGTACTAATCATGCGCGATTTGGACCACCCTAACACCTCATACGAATCAAAATCACCACGTTATCACCACATACACCATCTTTTCTCTTGGGTTTTTGAAGAAATCGGATTTTTGGAGCTTGTTTGGAGGTGAGTGGCCACGACTTGTATTCGTGCGCCCCGATGTATACCCAAATCATGGGTATCTCGTTATGATCTTGATGGGTTTTGTAAAATAATAATGGGGAAATGAAGTTTTGATAATAAAAGTCCGTTTGGTATCTTGGGTTTGGGTGTGACGCGAGTTTGGTACTCGTTGCGTGACTCTTGGGTCGCGTTTGGTTTTGTGACGGCTCGTTTGGAGCTCGACCGAGACCTTATGTCTCGAGGTGACCACTCCTTGACTCGTTTGGGAGTCTTGGATGTTTTGTTGGTCCGAATATTCTTGATTCTTGGTGTTGGTTATTGCTATTTGATGTTTTGGTCGGATTGTGATTCTTGATTTGTTGTTGTTGTTGTCTTGGTTCTCGGCCGACACCCCCCCCCCCCCCCCCCCCCGTGGGCTGTTTTGGGTCGAGTGGCTCATTGGAGCTAGCCGAGACCAAAAGGTCTCGGGTGAGGTTATTTCTTGTGTTTTGTGGTCTCATTGTTGACCCGGGTTTGTCTTGGTAAGACGACCCGTATATATGGTATATATTGTTGTGATTGATATTGTGTTATTATTTTTATGTTGAGGCATACTTTGGACCGAAGCTTTTGGACTTGGGTTACTTGTGTTTTGATATGGAGATGTGTTGTCGAATGTGGAATTGGGGACCGATTGTGAGACGGTCGATTAGATGACGGAGATAGGTTAGTTGGGTGCCGTAGTCGGACCCTCATGTTGTAGCACGTGGTTATGGGATTGATTTGGACGGAGTTGATTTATTTATTGTGACTTGATTATTATTGGACTTGGACTATGAGCCGAGAGTGATGACTCGGACATGTGACCAAATTCTATGACTCGATAAATATTTAAAAGTCAAATATTAAAAATAATACTCGTAATAATATTATTGATAATATAATCATTTATATAAGTATATAGACGTGATAAACGTATATATATATATATATATATATATATATATATATATATATATATATATATATATATATATATATATATATATATATATATATATATATATATAAATGCGTATATTAATAATAATACGATCACGAGTAAACGTATAATAATATAACGGTAGTTATTATACTATGCAAATAGTGTAATAAATGTCGAAATATTGTTATAAATAATAACTATAAATAATAAGTCGGGTGAATAATAATTAAAAACATGATTTTCATAAATTTGGAAACTTATCGAGTTATACGAGTTGTGGTTCTTTAAAGTTCAAGTGGGCCTTATATTGTGATTTTTGTGTTGTCACGGATATATGACGATTAATATAAACATTTTATATATCAAGTGACTTATTCTAGATCGAGTTATTTGACGATATAAAATGAGTATATTAATGGGCATCGTATCCCACGATGCCCATAGGTTGTGGTATATGTTTTAGGGTAATAAATTACTATGTATCTCGTGGAATTTGGCCGATTCGACGATATAGATAGGGAATTTATTGGACTACGATATATACCAAATAGAATTCTTTGTGCTATGTGCTTTAGGTTGGGTATAATCTTGGAACGATATATTACGTAAATAAATATGGGAGATTACCAAATCGACTGATTTGATAAGCTTCGATAATTATTTAAATAATATGTTGGGCTAACATTAGACCTATAGTTGGTTTATTAGTAATTCGTTTGTTGTGGCTTTTTGGTTTGAGTTGTGTCGACCCTCCACCCATATGGATACCAAACGTCGAATTTCAAATTAATATGAAGTTAATTCGAGAATTGGATATTTTTGGAAAGTAAAATGGAATACGTTCGGGAATGGGAATATTTGATTTTGAGGAAATGATTTCTGAACGAGTTTGATATTGTTAGGAAGTGCCGAGTCTGTAGTCGTCGTTACGTGAGTTGCTTGAGATTACTTACGTCTTTATTCTATCGTTTCTTTTGAGGATTTGCTGGACTTGAGGTGAGTCATAGCCCCACTTTTTACTCTTGAACTATGTTTTCAATACTTGGGGTGTGAAACGTGCAAATGTTTTATGTGGACTATTATCGCTTTTTGATTTCAAAACTTGCTATGCTTATAGAACTTGGTAGAGCGAGGCCTAGACATGAGCTAGGTAAGCTATTGATTTGGTTATTGAGCGAGGCCTAGACTTGAGCTAGGTAAGCTATTGATTTGGTTGTTGAGCGAGGCCTAGTCCCGAACTAGGTAAGCTTTTGAATTGGTTATAGAGCGAGGCCTAGCCTAGAGCTAGGTAAGCTAAACAACGAGGCCTAGACTAGATCTAGGTAAGTTGAACTTGTCGTATCCTTACGAATGTTGGGTATGTCGTATCCTTACGCATACATATTGAGCGAGGCCTAGACTTGATCTAGGTAAGCTATTGGATTGATTGTAGAGCGAGGCCTAGACTTGAGCTAGGTAAGCTATTGATTGGATTGATTTGAGCTATAGCGTGCACCTATAGGGATGATTTGATTTGGTTGGATTATTTTGGTTGGATGATTGAGCCCTAGTCTAGCTAGCAAGCCTTTTGCGTGTATGTCCACTATATTGAATTATGAATTTAAACCTATGATCTCACCAGCGAAAGCTGACTTTTAGCACGTTTTCTCAGGTAACTAAGTGATGCTCTATGGATGCTTGGGATTGGAGGCTTGGCATTGGCACCGGTTATGGATCTATATTTCTAAAACTCTGATAACTATTGTGGACCTATGTTTATTTCTTTTGGGCCTTACTTTGGATAATTTTGGGATAAATGTAAACTTTAAAACCCGGTTTGATTGTGTTTTTCTTATGTTTACTTTATCTCGTTCTTTCATGACTTTGAATGGATACCAATCCCCGTAGCACCCCGAAAGCTTGTTGAGTCTTCCGCTGTACCAAATTTTGGGGGTGTTACATAACCCACCTTCGTAATTATTCATTTAACCGATTATATAAACGTATTATAAAGTTTTCGTGGATTAAAATGGGGATTGAAACATGTTTTGATCTAATTCGTGTGGTAAAAAGATTAACAAAAGGTGTTTGTTTGACCCTGGTTCTCGTCTAAAAATCACCCAAAGAGGGTGTTTGTTGTTGGCGGGTCATAGCCACACCAAAGGGGCGTTTGGATTATTTTAGTTTTCTTTTCTTCCTCTTTTGCTTGTTTGATTAAGCACATAGCTTATTGGGTATTAGGATTTCTTATTTAAGTTTATTTGTGGTTTATGGCTTATTTTGGTTGTGTAGAGCTCGGCCAAAGAACCACCCCGTAAGGGTGTGTTTGTTTGCTTCTTTGTAACGGAAAACCCACATAAGGGGGCCTTTGTTTCTGCTTACAAAACAGCCCCAACGAGGGGTGTTTGTTGGCTGCTAAAACAGCCCCAAATAGGGGTGTTTGTGTGCTGATTTATTGCACCAAATGGGAGTATTTGATTGCTGGAATTTCTGCACCAGCATGGTGTGTTTGGTTTTGCGTATAACAGCCCCAACGGGGTGTTCGGTTCTGCATATTTTTCAGCCCAACGTGGGCGTGTATACCCGCTTATTTCAACCCTTAAAGGAGTGCGTTAACTACTAATTTTCTGCATAAATATGGTGCCTTTTAATTATCTATTTACTGCATACATGGCTGTTTGGAACAACACACTGCAGTCCCGCCTTTTCGGCGATATCTAGAGTTCTACAACTCCGGTTGATGCACTGTTTGCGGCCACATTTAAGTTTATGTCTTACCCACATTTCATAAAACTGGGCCGAACTCCAGAAATGACCAGAACCATGAGCTTTTTCTGATTGAAATCTGGTGTGCAGATTTTGACACCTTTCGCCATTTTGGCTCTCATTTACTCATCGGGATGAGTTATGAGGTGCGCCAGCCGGCGAAACGACCACAAGACATAGCTCTATCACCCTATCTAATTACCTAAGGACCATAACTCACTGAGTTGTGCAGACTTTCGAATCTTTGGGACTGTTTTAGAATTTCAGGTTTCTAACTCATACATAGGGCTTGTTTTAGCAAATCTTCAAGTTACAAACCTCATGTACTATGTCAAATACATATATAATCTTACAAGGGTTTAGGATTAATGTATTGCACTCTTAATGGACTTACGACTTAATAACAAATCACTTGACTATTTTTGGATTTCTACCCAATAACCAATAAATACAAGTTGGAACTTCTAATGACTATTTATTAGTTAAACGTAACTAATCCACATATCTCATTTATATATCTGCTTATCTGGTTCATACCGGTTTATTCTTTTATACGTGCTTATTACCTTTCATACTTATGCTATATGATTTGTGCTATGGTGATGTTAATTAAGTCTAAAACATTCATTTGTCTCAATTCTTCAAATGCGTTCTATGTTCTCTCATCTGTTTTAGTTACTTAATTAGGACTCCAAAGCTGGTTTTTGAGTTAGACTTGCTCGAGGGTGCCAGACCAACTCTTGTTGCAGTTAGCATCAGCATGGGATATCGATCTGCAGCAGCTAGAGAAGTAAACTTTGACGATGACATATTTAGATGAATCATGCTGTCTGCACAGGGGTAGTTTAAAAACTTGATCTATATAAAAACTAGGCATATCGATATGTAATTTTTGTCGTTAATTAACTTGTGACTTATCGTGAATTAGTACCGGAATTAACCTCATTGTTTTGATATATATATATATATATATATATATATATATATATATATATATATATATGAAATGCGTTATTTTGATATTTGTGTTTTTAATTTTGTATTATCAGGTTTTTTAATTGTCATTTAATAGAAAATTAGGAACTGAAAAAAATTAATTTAAAAAAAAAATTAGGTTATGACTCGCAAAAAAGAGAGTCATAAAACGTGGGTCATAAATGCGCGTCATAGAGGGATGACGCACAAATGCGAGTCATGAAGCTTTATGACGGGTCCATCATTGACTCGCATTTGCGAGTCATAAGGCCTCTTCTTGACTCGCATTTGGAGTCAAGAATAGCTGTTTTTCTAGTAGTGAAAACAATTTTAACACAAGAAACGTAAAACAATCACTAAATGTAATATTTTACACCATTTAATTAAAACAACTTGTGACAACAGGCAAATTAGGGAGCTATTTTAAAGCCCGCATTACTTTGAAATTTAATGATACGAAATGTTTGAAATTTATTTTCAGTGGATTATGTTAAATTTAAACGCGTGATGTGGAATTATGATTTATACGTGGAGTTTAAATTGAATTATTGATTGGATATGGGATATATGTCGTGATTTATTTTTGAGACGTCTTTTAGGCACTACGTTGACTCCGGCACTAGGATAACCTAACAAATTTGAAAATTTGAATAACGGTTGTGTTAAAAAAAATTATGAACGTATTTTTGATCAAATCTCGTGAAAAGACGGTTTTGAAAATAATGGTGCGTGAGTTAACACGCGTTGAGAAATTTTGGAGGCTTCGCTTGGCATTGCGGTTTCAGGATCAATTTTTCTAAAACTCTGATATGTATTTGTGGACCTACGTTTATTTCTTTTGGGTCTTACTTTGGATAAATTTGGGATGAATGTAAACTTTAAAACCCCGTTTGGTTGTGTTTTACTTATGTTTACTTTATCTCGTTCTTTTATAACTTGTGTTGGATACCAATCCCCGTAACACCCCGAAAGCCTGATGTGTCTTCCGCTGTACCAAATTTTGGGGGTGTTACACAACTTTTATGTCACCTTCAAATGAGCTGATTAGCACTTGAAAAACCAAGCAATCACAAACGACCCTAAATAGGAAATCTCAAACTAACAAACTGTTAGTCTGTTACTCATAAAATGATTTTCGGGACTTCGCTTCTTTCCCTATATTTCGGGTATTCGGGGGAAAACTAAATGCAAAGTTTCAAACCCATCCGACCCAGAAACATATAATATAATTCGGGTACGACCGAAAATCCGAACCAAACCCAAATAATCCAAACCCATTTCACCCAATGTCGTTCGGGTTGGTTGGTTTTTCGGGTCAAACCGTTTAATGAACACCCCTACGGTTAACCTGGCCCGACCCAAATTCGGATTCACCCAAATAACCCTTTCATAATCAGGTCAGTTAACAATATTGTCCAAATTTCTGTAAGTCAATCAACGGGTTTCTCAATTAGTTTCAACTTGTGGCTATAAAGGCTAAACGGCGAATTGGACACAAAACTCAATCTAACAGCCCAAAAACATAGCTTCTGTTTGTATTCCTTAGAAAACGTTGAACCAGCAAGAAAAAACCGAACGAAACGCCTAAGCTTTATATTATGTAGTATATTATGCATAAGAAAATCACAAATGTGTTTTGACCCGACCCATTTTGACAATAATTGTTAACTAACTAGGACTCGTCGAGCTCCACATGATATTAAAAACATACTTTCTCACCACACCGGCCCGAGCCAAAACTGCATTCCATTGGTTCACAGTTTTCCATCTTGAGAAGTGTGAGAGGAGCGTGTTCCTGGTGGCGGCAACAAGGGACCATAATGAGACTCCCTGTTGGCACGTCTTGCACTGTTAAACAACCACAAGATACAAAAAACGTGCATTAGTATAATTGGAGGAATCAAGCTCGCTCAGATTTGTTAACCAACAACATGAATGGTTTTCATATGATCCTTACAACACGAAACATTAAACAACAAAAACTTAACAGGGTGCAGGAGTTTCGTGTAGAGATCATAGAGGTGTATAAAAATGCATCATTTAGTCCTAGAAAATCTAGTCATTTTGCTATCCTAAATAAGGTTATGCTGCGAGAACAAGTAGATCCAAAGTACACAACAAGCAAACATAAAAGAAGACTAATTTGATATGGTTAAAACTATTAGATAGTAGAAATATATGTAAGAAACTGATATCATCAAATTCAACCAAAATCAACACAAACAAAAAGAAATAACTAACCTATATTATAATTATGAAGGTAGTCTAGTCCACCCGTGTTAACACAAACCCCGCCACTACTATGTAAGATGGTGATGGTGACAAGACTGACGTTGATGGTGTTGATTATTTTTTAAATGTTTTTTTTTTTTTTTTTTTTTTTTTTTTTTTTTTTTTTTTTTTTTTTTTTTATATAGTGAAAATGGAAGATTATGGCTTAAGAGATAAGTGTGGTAGAGATGTAGGTGAGTAGATGTGTTCTACTATTAACAGGAAAGTTGAAAAGTAATATTGTGTACCTTTTTGTGGGTCACGGGTACCAGTAGTAGTACCCATGATAGGTTATTAAGACCCCATCTTTTATCCAATAAGATATATGTAAATGACTAAAATAGCTTCTCACTTAATAATCAAACTAAGAGATTTGAGGTCAAAGGACGAAACCCGAGTGAAAATCATAAAGACATGACCCGCTTAAAAAGAACACAAGGATAAAACATGTGAAACCCGACAAACCACAAAGGCAATTTATGTAATTAACTCTATGTAATTTTGATTCATTCTAAGTTGTAATGAAAAAATAATAATAATAAATAAAATAAAAGCATGAGGCATGACAATGAATGAAAATGGTGACTTTTGATGTAATGAGTCATTACATTCCATAATATTAAATAAACATAGTTTATTTCAATTCCATCGTAATGAACTTTTTGGTTCTTACTCTCGTTACGATGTACTAAACACTAAGAAAATATGTGTATTGGAACCGGTTTAGAATACACAACTTTAAACACTATAATAATCATGAGTTGCGATCCCCTAGAAAGGGATCAAAATTAAAAAGCCTAAAAAGTGTTTCTAGCCACTAAGCTAGTGCTATGTATCCCCCACCCACTCCCTCCATTTTTTCTTTAATATTTTTTGTTAGAGGGCATTTTGGTCATTTGACCCATTTTTTTAATTCCACCTTAAATTTCAAATACAAATAACTTTCAAATGACAAACTTTTACAAAAAACCGATTTCACCATAAATTTCTTGAAAATTTTAGCATTTTCGGCTCTAATTTTGTCTAGTTTAAAAGCCGAATTTTACAAAACTTAAAACACGAAAGTTGTAGCTTCTTGGCCATTCTTTACCTAGAAATTTGAATCACTCAAATCCGATATGATATGAGTGAGATATCGCGCGTTAAAGATGACGTCTTAGTCATATTTAGTGCACACAAAGTGTTTGATAAAATGACTAAAAAAGACTTTTCATATAAAAATATATTTAAATGCACTAATTGGTCAAGTTATTTTCAGTTTAACAAAACTATCAGTGTGTTTTGTTAAATAGAATTGATGAATCCAAACATTTAATCAAATTGATGGACCTGAAAAAATTGATGAAACTGAAATTTGATGAACCTGAAATTTGATGAACCTGAAAAGAACTGTGATCAATTTGATGAACCCAAACATTTGATCAAATTTGATGAACCTGAAAAAATTGATGAACCTAAAATTGATGAACCTGAAATTTTATGAACCTGAAAAAATTGATGAACCCAAACATTTGATAAAATTTGATGAACCTGAAATTGATGAATCTGAAAAAATTGATGAACCTGAAATTGATGAACCAAAGTAACTGATGAACATAATGTCTAACTGATGAACCTATAACCTATAATTTAACTGATGAACAAAACATAATCTAACTGATTAACCTAATAACCTAACTGATGAACTAAAGGTATATTTTAAAAAAATAATGATTAAAAAACATCACTTTTTGAATGCTACATTAATAAAATTATTAAAAATGCATTGTGGGACAAAAATTAGTGCATTTAATTCGATTTTAAGACAAAAAATCTAAGCTAAACATTTCATCAAACACGTTGTGTGCAACAAATATAACTAAAACGTCATCTTTAATTTGCGATATCTCACTCATATCATATCGGATTTGAGTGATTCAAATTTCTGGGTAAACAGTGAATCAAAATCTACAACTTTCGTGTTTTAAGTATATTATGATTCGACAATTTTTAAGATAAAAAATAAGGTCGAAAATAGCAAAAACATCAAGAAAATCATGACCCAATGAATATGTAAAAAACATGTTTCGAAAAAAATTAAAAAGATTTATACGAAATTAAAGAGAATCAAATTTTAAAAATTATGGTGAAATCGGTTTTTTCTAAAAGTTTGTCGTTTAAGAGATATATGCGTGTGAAAATTGAGGTAGTAAAGAAAAAACGGGTCAAAAGACCAAATTACCCCTGAGCGGATTTTATGTATAATTTAAAGTGGGGGACACGTGTCACATTATGAATGACTTTCTACACTTTATAATTTTTTCTCATTTTGCAAGGGATCCGGTGTCTAATAATCATATACCTTTTTCGGTTTAAATTTCTCCGTACTTTAATTATTATCTACAAAAATTGATGTCAGTTTACGTTTCTCATTTATCAACTTGACTTGACAATACCTTAACTCATTTGTGCCATAAATGCTTGGGTAATAAATTTGGTTGATGTACAAATTTTTGGTAGGATAGTTCAAAATGTTTCGAAATTTCAAACTAGATTTCAAAATTTTGTGCTATTTTCCTTTTTTGAACACACCAAAGGGTAGGTTTAAATGGAGCCAAAACTTACTAACTTATTATAAGCCGAAAGTTGAAGTTTTTATTTTCACATAAATCGTTAAGGCGAGTTAGTTATAGTTATAGCTTATCTTTCTAATTTAACATAATTAGTCAGTTAAATTCACGTATATTTTGAGGTTTGTGTGTTCATCCAATATATTTAAGCAATTTGACTAATCGAAAACTCTGTTATTTAAAAACTCATTTTTTATTAACTTGAATCTGCGGAAGCTGACAACTTATAAAAAGTTTTTATAAACTTGTGTTTATTTAATAATCTAAAGTTTTTACGAGTTAACCTTGTTGCCAAATGCCAAAGTAAGGGTGTTCTTCGGTTGGGTTTTTGGGTTATTCGGTTAATTCGGTTAAAAGTTTTTTTAGGTTCAAACCGAGAACCAAACCAAACTGAATTCAAATTCGGTTTTCGGTTCGGTTTGGTTTTTGGTTTAACCGAATTACACACTTTATTTTAAAAAAAAGAAAAATATACAAATATATTTAGCCAAAAAAGTTATTTCAAACATAAAAAATATTTTTTAATATTAGGATAAGATTTTATATATATATATATATATATATATATATATATATATATATATATATATATATATATATATATATATATAACATTTTACTGATCTTTTTATATATATAAATATATAAAAAATTTATAAATTTATATGAATTTGGTTTTCGGTTCGGTTTTCGGTTTTGATTATCAAAACTATATCCAAACCGAGAACCGAATTAAAAGTTCGGTTTGGTTCGGTTTTGGCAAATTCGGTTCGGTTATTAGTTCAGTTCAGTTATTTTCGGTTCGGTTCAGTTTCGGTTTTCGGTTTTTCTGCTCACCCCTATCCTATGCCAAAGACACTCAAAATCTGTTTTTTATGGGATTACAAGGCCCATAAATAAAATGAAAATAATAAATTCTGAAAGACCAAACTTTATTGGGCTAACTATACTTGGGCTCGAGTTTAGCAGTTGAGTTGCGTTTGGCACTCATCTCATGAAATATGTTCGACACTTGTTTTATGTAGACAACGGTTTTTTGCTTGACTCCTTTGTTGGACATTTGAAGAAATTTTATCTCAAGTTTCAAAATATAATTTGTTTAAACCCAAAGATTAATGTAAGCAAATTGGTTTGCATATCGAATATTAAATGGATAATGCTTCCATATACGCAGCAGCAGATTTGACTTTTGAGGCTGCAACTTTTGCTCATCTCCTAAGAGCACTTGCAGCAGTCACACAAGTTAAGTTTTAACACGGTGCCACGTCAGTGCCACATTAGCTTTAACACTTTCACCTTAACTCACAAAAAAACACCCTAATCATAACTCAGCTTTAACTCAACAACAATTTACTAAAACACTCCTTCATTTAGGGGGGGGGGGGGGGGAATGATTTTTTTTTACACAATACACCCTTAACGCTGAGTTAAGGGGTTAACTCCGGGCGTTAACGCCGGCTTAACGCAGGACCATGCAACGGTTAACTTAGCTTTAACGTGGGTTAAATGAATTTAACGCAAGTCATGCGTTAGTGATGTAACTGCTCTAAGTCAGATGCATAGTGTCCGGCTGTCTATTCTGAAATCCCAAAATGTAAGTGTTGCCATAGTTGCAGATATGTATGGAAAATTATAACAATTGATAAGCTTGTACACCCTTAGTTTAAGATTTATAAGGTGTCATTACTGTGAATTGTGTGCTGTTTATGCTGGTAGCTAGTTTGATAATTATGCTGGTAGCTAGTTTGATAATCAGCTGTGAAAAAAGCGATGCAACTGATAGTGTTTGAATTGTAAAAAATGCAGTAACAAGAGAATAGTATGTTGGTAATCAAAAGACGGAACAAACACCAAAATCAAACAAACGAAGCGGAAGCTTTATTCAAATTACCATACCAATGGGCAATGGTTTTTACTCGTCTTTCGTGAAAAAAATGGGCAATGGTTTAAGTACAAGATTTTGGCTAGACCGTTGGATCGGAGATGGAGTTGTGCTAAAGGAAAAGTTTCCTAGATTATTTAGATTGGAGCTAAATGAGAATGTTTCGGTGGGCGAGATGAGGTCGTGGAATGGTGAAACTTGGGGTTGGAATTTGAGGTGGGTGAGGAGTCCTCGAGGAAGGGGGTTGGGTGATCTTACTGAATTGACGAACTTAATTTTTGGTTTTTCTTAGTTTTAGTAAAACACCCTGCAAAAACCATCCGTCTCTAGTAGCGACCATCATAAATAACCCTCAGCAACCATGCATATCAAAACATAACACAACCAATTATATACTAAATGTATCAATTCAATTGCAAAACCGTTTCATAACACAAACTTAAGGTCAATCAAACGCAGGCACGGTTTAGGCACTTACCAACCTAACGGCCAACTCAAAAATTGAGTCACACGTTTGAAATCCCCACAGGCTCCCTATCTTCTTCAGGATAGTTAAAGTTTCCTAGGTCAATGTTGTTAAAGGGAATCCCATGACCCTGATTATCATGCAATCTTTTAGTTCCTCTTCTCAGTAAAACTATCATGGCTTTTAGACAGTCTTCTTAACTTAGCTTATAAAATATGTCGATATAGTTAGCTATAATGAACGTACACTATTATTGATCCCAAAATGTCATATTTTATTGTTCGTCATGCTAAAAATATTAACTATTAGGCGCTTGATGACCTTTTGACTCAACTACTTATAGTAATCAAGCTATATTTGGCCCATTAACATGTTCTGTTAAACCCTCTGTAATCTGGTTAAACTTGCTCAATTCAACCCCAACTAATTAATAGTATTTTATTTTATTATGTAGGAGCTCTTATGGTGATAAAATTGAAAGTAATTTCATGCGCCATTGATTACAATGCCAGATTGCTAAAAGACGAAGATATCTGCTAATCCCAAAAGAAGAATCGATTACTTAAACTACCCACCCGTTTGTGAAATTAAAAATTACTTAACGAACCATATTACTCTAATAGTATTCTTGGAATCGAATTTGGTGCTGCATATATGCAGACGACTGTGCGAGAGGCCCACTGAGTTCAACCCATTGTTTCGGTTTGCTCTGATGTGATATGGCAAGCAATCCCAAACACTCGCAGTAAATAGTTGGGATGCAAGTTGGGTACCTTCTACACATTCGTTGACATATACAAAATGCAACCGAATGTTGCAAGTTGCTCGACTTCTGCTTAAAATTAAGGTGATAGTAGTATAATAAGTAATCCGAAACAGCCGCGCTTAATAGCTGTGCCACAACTTATTATAAATGATTTTTTACATATGTTCATAGTTTGAGCTCATTTCAAGCCCCATATTTTGAGCTCGAGCTCGGCTTGTGAAAATTTTCATAAGCTCGAGCTCAGCTCGGGCTCGGCCAACTTATATAACGTGTTGAATGAAATAAAGCTCGAAGGCTCGTTTATCACACTAGGCTCGCTCGCTTATATATGGTTATATGTATTGAAATATATATACGTATATATTTTTAGAGCTCGTTTAGGTTCGCGAGCCTAACCGATCTTTATATATAAAGCTCGGGCTCGAGCTAGATTATTAAACGGGCCCAAACTCGGGCTCGAGCTCGTTTAGGCTTGGCTCGTTCGAGCTTTTTACCAATCCGATCCCTAGCTTTTCATGAGCGGCTCTGCTTGTTTCCACCCCTACATAGATTGATTTTAAATCTGATCATAACAACCTAGCAGATTTGAATTTTTTTTCCTCAGAACGTCATGATAGAGCCATGGTTCTAAAGTAAAGGTCTTGGAGACGATGTTCAAGTGTTGCCATATTTCACGGTCTCCAGGCTTGGCCGGAGAACCATCTGCGGATGGTATAACAGATGCTAATCTAGAGGGAATGATTGCTGCTTTTGAAAAATAGAGTTCCGCAGTGGCTGCTAGGTTACAGCCTGGGGATGCTTCTTGCAAAGTAAATCACAGGTGTTTGGAAGTCGTAATTATGTCCAATCTGTAACTGTCTCAGTCGATTTTGTAAATGAATTCGGTTTCTGCAAATATATTATTAAAATGAGTCAGTTGGCCTTCTGTTGGAGGTAGCTTTGTACCATTTTGTTGTTGTAATGAGAATGTCGCAACAAACTAATCTCAATTCACTACTCCACAACGCACGATTTGTGATTCAATCAATTGGATTTTGGCTATTCCTTGGGAATGATCTGTTGAAAAATAAGCGGACGATGCTGTGTCTGCTACAACCATCGAGCTCTATTTATCGTTTCAAAGAATGAAATGATTAAAAATATGCTCTCGTGGCAATACGTGTATGGTACCTTAGGTTCTTATTATAATTCACGTATTAGAATGACAAATGCATCTCATTTGTAGGGAATCTAAGAACTAGAAGGAAAATTTTATGCAATTATATAGCATATGACAACAATTTTACTCGATTGTTAAAACAAAAAACTTTGAACTTTTACTTGATTGTTTAAAACAATTCATAAAAATATATAACATTTGAAAAACAGCGTGTGCAAACACACAAGTTAAATATCATATTACTCTTTTTGTCATAGAGATCGTTTGTAATTCCTTTTAGAACTGACAAACAATTTGATACCTCAAATTGACAAATGTTTATTAAGTCCCACATATACAACAACTTTAACTTAACAAGTGAATGAAAATCTCTTATACTAGTTAGGTACAGAAATAGTATGCATTGTTCATAACATTGGAGTAGGTACATTGTCACGTCATGGCCGGTAGGTTTATTATTTTTTATGTTTCCTTTACAAAAAGTGGGTTTTGGGTAGAACAACCATTTTGTAAATATGCATTCTCCGTCCACTTTGTCGGCTAAAAGTCGGATATTTAATAAACACAAAGACTCCATTATTGGTTTGGTTGGAGGACAGCTACATTACATGGGCCGACTTTGTCGGCTAAAATCTGATATTGAGTTTAAGAGTTGCGTCTGAACCCAACTATCTTTGTTTTGAAGGCGTATACAATTGAAACTTTGAAAATTATGGATCCAAATTTTAGTTAACATAAGACCAATTGTGGGAGGTTGTTCCGATCCAAAAGTTTGTGCGAAAGGACAAGAGGAAATCTTTATCAAGATAGTTAGCCTTAACAACTATCATCATAGTCGAAGGGTTTAAAAATTAAAGACTTGAATTGAAAAGTTATTGCTTATACTAATTTGGTTTTATCTAACATCTAACTTCATAACACACAAGTTATTAACTATTGTTGTAACGTCTCTTTTAAATATATGTGAATTTCATGAGTCTTTAACCTAGTAATAAAATAAAGAAAGAATCTTTTCACACATAATGTAATGTACTAAAAAAAACAGCATAATCGTCAGCATCTTTAAATAATGCACCCATTTTGTCGTAATTAAAAGCCGTGTGAACAATAAAATAGTGGTTATCTTATTGGGTCCGTTTTTTATTCGTATTATAATTTTTAATGTTTCTTTGGTTTTTCGTGGTAGGTGAGTAGCTTCTTAGGGGGGAGGGAGTGGTTGACTCACTCTCTCTCTCAACCAATCCCCTTACGCCACATCATTCTCTACTTTTTTCATCACTCACTCATATTTTTAGAGGCAATACTTCTCTCACTTCTTTTATTTCTTTTTTCTTTTTTCTTTTTTAAATTCCATTAAAATTATATAAAAAAATTCCATTAAAACTTAAAAAACATTACATAATATTTTTATAAAACATAAAATAACTAAAATTCTATTAAAACTAAACTTAAAACCATTAAATCCTACAAACTACACGGCCACCCGTATTTTGCGCATATCTGGCGTTTCTTGTTGATGACGAAATCCTTAAAAGCCGGGTCTGAGATATTGTCATGTAGATCCCGCTAAGATTGAAGCAATTAAAGATTGGGCCGCACCGACGACCCCAACTGAAGTTCGTCAATTTTTGGGTTTAGCTGGTTTTTTCGAAAATAGCAAAGCCGTTGACCAAATTGACTCAAAAGAATGTTAAATACGAATGGGGAGATAAGGAAGAGGAAGCATTTCAATTACTTAAGGAGATGTTGTGTAGCGCTCCTATTTTGGCATTACCTGAAGGTAGCGAAGACTTTGTCGTCTACTGTGACGCTTCTCATAAAGGTTTGGGAGCTGTGTTAATGCAACGAGAGAAAGTGATTGCTTATGCTTCCCGACAACTCAAGAAGCATGAGAAGAACTACACCACCCATGATTTAGAGTTAGGTGTTGTGGTTTTCGCATTGAGAATATGGAGACATTATTTGTATGGTACCAAGTATGTTATATACACTGAACAAAAGAGTCTACAACACATCTTGTATCAAAAAGATCTCACCATGAGACAACGACGTTGGATTGAGCTGCTAAGCGATTATGATGGCGAAATTCGCTATCATCCCGGTAAAGCAAACGTCGTTGCTGATGCTCTTAGTTGAAAGGATAGAATATCACCGTTACGAGTTAGGTCATTAGGAATGACTATCGTATCACCGTTACCGTCTCAGATATTAGAAGCTCAAATGGAAGCGTTGAAAGCAGAAAACCGACCTGCTGAAAATATATTTGGGATGGCAGAAAATGAGAAGGGATTTGTTAAGCGTTCCGATGGAATATTATGTTTTGGTGACCGAAGTTGGGTACCATTGTATGGAGGAATTCGTGAGTTGATTATGCATGAGTCGCATAAGTCAAGGTATTCTATTCATCCTGGGTCTGACAAGATGTACCAGGATCTGAAGAAATTATATTGGTGGCCAAACATGAAGGCAGATATAGCGTTGTACGTCAGCAAGTGCTTGACATGTTCGAAGGTTAAGGCAGAACACCAGAGGCCGTCAAGATTATTGACGCAGCCAGAACTCCCGGTTTGGAAGTGGGAGCGGATTATGATGGACTTTATTACCGAAGACAGCTAGCGGTTGTGACGCTATCTGGGTAATTGTGCATCGATTGACTAAGTCTGCTCATTTCCTAGCGATTAATGAAGATGATAGTGTCGACAAACTTGCAAGGTTATATGTGAAGGAAATTATTTCTCGTCATGGTGTTCCGATATCGATTATTTCTGATCGCGACGGTCGTTTCACGTCAGCTTTGTGGCGATCACTTCAAACCGCTTTGGGGACGAGACTTGATATGAGTATTGCATATCACCCCCAAACCGACGGTCAGAATGAGAGAACTATTCAGACTTTAGAGGATATGCTTCGTGCATGTATAATAGACTTTGGTAAAGGCTGGGAGAAGTATCTACCTCTTGCGGAATTCTCCTATAACAACAGCTACCACACAAGTCTTAAAGCTGCACCATTCGAAGCTCTATATGGTCATAAATGTCGTTCGCCTATTGGTTGGGCAGAGGTTGGAGATAGCCAACTCACAGGCCCTGAACTTATATTAGAGACTACTGAGAAAGTGACACAAATTCGTGATCGGTTACAAGCAGCTCGAGATAGGCAGAGAAGTTATGCCGATCAGAGACGTAAACCCCTAGAGTTCCAGGTTGGAGACAAAGTGATGCTGAAAGTCTCGCCTTGGAAAGGAGTGATACGTTTCGGGAAACGTGGGAAACTCAATCCCCGCTACATTGGACCATTTCTAATTTTGGAGAGAATTAGGCCCGTAGCTTATCGGTTGGAACTACCACAGGAATTAAGTAAGGTTCACGATGTATTTCATGTGAGTAATTTGAAGAAATGCCTTTCTGATGAAACACCGGTGATACCGATGAAAGATATTTGATTTGATGAGAATTTGAACTTTGTGGAAGAACCGATTGAGATTTTGGATCGAGAGATTAAGCGACTCAAGCGAAGTCGCATTCCACTCATCAAGGTTCGTTGGAATTCCCGTCATGGACCGGAATTTACGTGCGAACGTGAGGATGAGTTTCGGAAATGATATCCTAAGCTTTTTACTTCGTAGATGGAATGTTCCGAGAGAAACCCGGGACGGGTTTCTTCTGAGGCTGGGAGGATGTGACAACTGGCAAATTAGGGAGCTATTTTAAAGCCCGCATTACTTCGAAATTTAATGATACGAAATGTTTGAAATTTATTTTCAGTGGATTATGTTAAATTTAAACGCGTGATGTGGAATTATGATTTATACGTGGAGTTTAAATTGAATTATTGATTGGATATGGGATATATGTCATGATTTATTTTTGAGACGTCTTTTAGGCACTACGTTGACTCCGGCACTAGGATAACCTAACAAATTTGAAAATTTGAATAACGGTTGTGTTAAAAAAATTTTACGAACGTATTTATGATCAAATCTCATGAAAAGACGGTTTTGAAAATAATGGTGCGTGAGTTAACACGCGTTGAGAAATTTTGGAGGCTTCGCTTGGCATTGCGGTTTCAGGATCTATTTTTCTAAAACTCTGATATGTATTTGTGGACCTACGTTTATTTCTTTTGGGTCTTACTTTGGATAAATTTGGGATGAATGTAAACTTTAAAACCCCGTTTGGTTGTGTTTTACTTATGTTTATTTTATCTCGTTCTTTTATAACTTGTGTTGGATACCAATCCCCGTAACACCGCGAAAGCCTGATGTGTCTTCCGCTGTACCAAATTTTGGGGGTGTTACACAACTTTTATGTCACCTTCAAATGAGCTGATTAGCACTTGAAAAACCAAGCAATCACAAACGACCCTAAATAGGAAATCTCAAACTAACAAACTGTTAGTCTGTTACTCATAAAATGATTTTCGGGACTTCGGTTCTTTCCTTATATTTCGGGTATTCGGGGGAAAACTAAATGCAAAGTTTCAAACCCATCCGACCCAGAAACATATAATATAATTCGGGTACGACCGAAAATCCGAACCAAACCCAAATAATCCAAACCCATTTCACCCAATGTCGTTCGGGTTGGTTGGTTTTTCGGGTCAAACCGTTTAATGAACACCCCTACGGTTAACCTGGCCCGACCCAAATTCGGATTCACCCAAATAACCCTTTCATAATCAGGTCAGTTAACAATATTGTCCAAATTTCTGTAAGTCAATCAACAGGTTTCTCAATTAGTTTCAACTTGTGGCTATAAACGCTAAACGGCGAATTGGACACAAAACTCAATCTAACAGCCCAAAAACATAGCTTCTGTATGTATTCCTTAGAAAACGTTGAACTAGCAAGAAAAAACCGAACGAAACGCCTAAGCTTTATATTATGTAGTATATTATGCATAAGAAAATCACAAATGTGTTTTGACCCGACCCCTTTTGACAATAATTGTTAACTAACTAGGACTCGTCGAGCTCCACATGATATTAAAAACATACTTTCTCACCACACCGGCCCGAGCCAAAACTGCACTCCATTGGTTCACAGTTTTCCATCTTGAGAAGTGTGAGAGGAGCGTGTTCCTGGTGGCGGCAACAAGGGACCATAATGAGACTCCCTGTTGGCACGTCTTGCACTGTTAAACAACCACAAGATACAAAAAACGTGCATTAGTATAATTGGAGGAATCAAGCTCGCTCAGATTTGTTAACCAACAACATGAATGGTTTTCATATGATCCTTACAACACGAAACATTAAACAACAAAAACTTAACAGGGTGCAGGAGTTTCGTGTAGAGATCCTAGAGGTGTATAAAAATGCATCATTTAGTCCTAGAAAATCTAGTCATTTTGCTATCCTAAATAAGGTTATGCTGCGAGAACAAGTAGATCCAAAGTACACAACAAGCAAACATAAAAGAAGACTAATTTGATATGGTTAAAACTATTAGATAGTAGAAATATATGTAAGAAACTGATATCATCAAATTCAACCAAAATCAACACAAACAAAAAGAAATAACTAACCTATATTATAATTATGAAGGTAGTCTAGTCCACCCGTGTTAACACAAACCCCGCCACTACTATGTAAGATGGTGATGGTGACAAGACTGACGTTGATGGTGTTGATAATTTTTTTGATGTGTTTTTTTTTTTTTTTTTTTTTTTTTTTTTTTTTTTTTTTTTTTTATATATATATTTATGTAGTGAAAATGGAAGATTGTGGCTTAAGAGATAAGTGTGGTAGAGATGTAGGTGAGTAGATGTCGGTTGGTGGGTTTTTTATTGTGATAGTTAAGACCCCTCATAAAACACTGTTTCGTACCTTCATGTTTTTTCTTTTTTTTTTCTTTTTATTTTTTTTAATTATAAAAAACAAAACTGTAAGTACGGAACATAAATATAAAGTTTAATAAGTTAAAAGTATTAAATTAACAAAAAAAATGCATAACAGAGATGATAAAAAAAAAAAAAAAAAAAAAAAAAAAAAAAAAAAAAAACAACTGTGTTCTACTATTAACAGGAAAGTTGAAAAGTAATATTGTGTACCTTTTTGTGGGTCACGGGTACCGGTAGTAGTACCCATGATAGGTTATTAAGACCCCATCTTTTATCCAATAAGATATATGTAAATGACTAAAATAGCTTCTCACTTAATAATCAAACTAAGAGATTTGAGGTCAAAGGACGAAACCCGAGTGAAAATCATAAAGACATGACCCGCTTAAAAAGAACACAAGGATAAAACATGTGAAACCCGACAAACCACAAAGGCAATTTATGTAATTAACTCTATGTAATTTTGATTCATTCTAAGTTGTAATGAAAAAATAATAATAATAAATAAAATAAAAGCATGAGGCATGACAATGAATGAAAATGGTGACTTTTGATGTAATGAGTCATTACATTCCATAATATTAAATAAACATAATTTATTTCAATTCCATCGTAATGAACTTTTTGGTTCTTACTCTCGTTACGATGTACTAAACACTAAGAAAATATGTGTATTGTAACCGGTTTAGAATACACAACTTTAAACACTATAATAATCATGAGTTGCGATCCCCTAGAAAGGGATCAAAATTAAAAAGCCTAAAAAGTGTTTCTAGCCACTAAGCTAGTGCCATGTATCCCCCACCCACTCCCTCCCTTTTTTCTTTAATATTTTTTGTTAGAGGGCATTTTGGTCATTTGACCCATTTTTTTAATTCCACCTTAAATTTCATATACAAATAACTTTCAAATGACAAACTTTTACAAAAAACCGATTTCACCATATATTTCTTGAAAATTTTAGCATTTTCGGCTCTAATTTTGTCTAGTTTAAAAGCCGGATTTTATAAAACTTAAAACACGAAAGTTGTAGCTTCTTGGCCATTCTTTACCCAGAAATTTGAATCACTCAAATCCGATATGATATGAGTGAGATATCACGCGTTAAAGATGACGTCTTAGTCATATTTAGTGCACACAAAGTGTTTGATAAAATGACTAAAAAAGACTTTTCATATAAAAATATATTTAAATGCACTAATTGGTCAAGTTATTTTCAGTTTAACAAAACTATCAGTGTGTTTTGTTAAATAGAATTGATGAATCCAAACATTTAATCAAATTGATGGACCTGAAAAAATTGATGAAACTGAAATTTGATGAACCTGAAATTTGATGAACCTGAAAAGAACTGTGATCAATTTGATGAACCCAAACATTTGATCAAATTTGATGAACCTGAAAAAATTGATGAACCTAAAAATTGATGAACCTGAAATTGATGAACCAAAGTAACTGATGAACAAAATGTCTAACTAATGAACCTATAACCTATAATTTAACTGATGAACAAAACATAATCTAACTGATGAACCTAATAACCTAACTGATGAACTAAATGTATATTTTAAAAAAATAATGATTAAAAAACATCACTTTTTGAATGCTACGTTAATAAAATTATTAAAAATGCGTTGTGGGACAAAAATTAGTGCATTTAACTCGATTTTAAGACAAAAAATCTAAGCTAAACATTTCATCAAACACGTTGTGTGCAACAAATATAACTAAAACGTCATCTTTAATGTGCGATATCTCACTCATATCATATCGGATTTGAGTGATTCAAATTTCTGGGTAAAGAGTGAATCAAAATCTACAACTTTCGTGTTTTAAGTATATTATGATTCGACAATTTTTAAGATAAAAAATAGGGTCGAAAATAGCAAAAACATCAAGAAAATCATGACCCAATGAATATGTAAAAAAAATGTTACGAAAAAAATTAAAAAGATTTATACGAAATTAAAGAGAATCAAATTTTAAAAATTATGATGAAATCGATTTTTTCTAAAAATTTGTCGTTTAAGAAATATATGCGTGTGAAAATTGAGGTAGTAAAGAAAAAACGGGTCAAAAGACCAAATTACCCCTGAGCGGATTTTATGTATAATTTAAAGTGGGGGACACGTGTCACATTATGAATGACTTTCTACACTTTATAATTTTTTCTCATTTTGCAAGGGATCCGGTGTCTAATAATCATATACCTTTTTCGGTTTAAATTTCTCCGTACTTTAATTATTATCTACAAAAATTGATATCAGTTTACGTTTCTCATTTATCAACTTGACTTGACAATACCTTAACTCATTTGTACCATAAATGCTTGGGTAATAAATTTGGTTGATGTACAAATTTTTGGTAGGATAGTTCAAAATGTTTTGAAATTTCAAACTAGATTTCAAAATTTTGTGCTATTTTCCTTTTTTGAACATACCAAAGGGTAGGTTTAAATGGAGACAAAACTTACTAACTTATTATAAGCCAAAAGTTGAAGTTTTTATTCTCACATAAATCGTTAAGGCGAGTTAGTTATAGTTATAGCTTATCTTTGTAATTTAACATAATTAGTCAGTTAAATTCACGTATATTTTGAGGTTTGTGTGTTCATCCAATATATTTAAGCAATTTGACTAATCGAAAACTCTGTTATTTAAAAACTCATTTTTTATTAACTTGAATCTGCGGAAGCTTACAACTTATAAAAAGTTTTTATAAACTTGTGTTTATTTAATAATCTAAAGTTTTTACGAGTTAACCTTGTTGCCAAATGCCAAAGTAGGGGTGTTCTTCGGTTTGGTTTTTGGGTTATTCGGTTAATTCGGTTAAAAGTTTTTTTAGGTTCAAACCGAGAACCAAACCAAACCGAATTCATATTCGGTTTTCGGTTCGGTTCGGTTTGGTTCGGTTCGGTTTTTGGTTTAACCGAATTACACACTTTATTTAAAAAAAAAAGAAAAATATACAAATATATTTAGCCAAAAAAGTTATTTCAAGCATAAAAAATATTTTTTAATATTAGGATAAGATTTTATTATTATATATATATATATATATATATATATATATATATATATATATATATAACATTTTACTGATCTTTTTATATATATAAATATATAAAAAATTTATAAATTTATATGAATTTTGTTTTCGGTTCGGTTTTCGGTTTGATTATCAAAACTATATCCAAACCGAGAACCGAATTAAAAGTTCGGTTTGGTTCGGTTTTGGCAAATTCGGTTCGGTTATTAGTTCAGTTCAGTTATTTTCGGTTCGGTTCAGTTTCGGTTTTCGGTTTTTCTGCTCACCCCTATCCTATGCCAAAGACACTCAAAATCTGTTTTTTATGGGATTACAAGGCCCATAAATAAAATGAAAATATTAAATTCTGAAAGACCAAACTTTATTGGGCTAACTATACTTGGGCTCGAGTTTAGCAGTTGAGTTGCGTTTGGCACTCATCTCATGAAATATGTTCGACACTTGTTTTATGTAGACAACGGTTTTTTGCTTGACTCCTTGTTGGACATTTGAAGAAATTTTATCTTAAGTTTCAAAATATAATTTGTTTAAACCCAAAGATTAATGTAAGCAAATTGGTTTGCATATCGAATATTAAATGGATAATGCTTCCATATACGCAGCAGCAGATTTGACTTTTGAGGCTGCAACTTTTGCTCATCTCCTATGAGCACTTGCAGCAGTCACACAAGTTAAGTTTTAACATGGTGCCACGTCAGTGCCACATTAGCTTTAACACTTTCACCTTAACTCACAAAAAAACACCCTAATCATAACTCAGCTTTAACTCAACAACAATTTACAAAAACACTCCTTCATTTAGGGGGGGGGGGAATGATTTTTTTTTTTTTACACTTTAACGTGGGTTAAATGAATTTAACGCAAGTCATGCATTAGTGATGTAACTGCTCTAAGTCAGATGCATAGTGTCCGGCTGTCTATTCTGAAATCCCAAAACGTAAGTGTTGCCATAGTTGCAGATATGTATGGAAAATTATAACAATTGATAAGCTTGTACACCCTTAGTTTAAGATTTATAAGGTGTCATTACTGTGAATTGTGTGCTGTTTATGCTGGTAGCTAGTTTGATAATTATGTTGGTAGCTAGTTTGATAATCAGCTGTGAAAAAAGCGATGCAACTGATAGTGTTTGAATTGTAAAAAATGCAGTAAGAAGAGAATAGTATGTTGGTAATCAAAAGACGGAACAAACACCAAAATCAAACAAACGAAGCGGAAGCTTTATTCAAATTACCAAACCAATGGGTAATGGTTTTTACTCGTCTTTCGTGAAAAAATTGGGCAATGGTTTAAGTACAAGATTTTGGCTAGACCGTTGGATCGGAGATGGAGTTATGCTAAAGGAAAAATTTCCTAGATTATTTAGATTGGAGCTAAATGAGAATGTTTCGGTGGGCGAGATGAGGTCGTGGAATGGTGAAACTTGGGGTTGGAATTTGAGGTGGGTGAGGAGTCCTCGAGGAAGGGGGTTGGGTGATCTTACTGAATTGACGAACTTGATAACTTTTTTTATTCCAAATGTTTTAATTTCAGATTCTTGGAGATGGACACTTGATAAAGATGGTTGCTTTACCGCAAAAGGTCTTAGAGAGCTAATTGATGGAAAAATTCTGCGTCAACCGAACATGTTACAAATGAAAAAATGGAACTATCCAATCCCTAGAAAAGTTTGTGTCTTTATCTGGCGTCTACAACAAAAAAGAGTCCCGGTATTCGATTGACTTAATCACCTTGGTATTGATCTTAACTCTATTTTTTGTTCGCATTGTGGAAACGAGATTGACACAATGGAGCACTGTTTTTTAAGGTGCCATAGAGTAATGAAAGGGTGGGAAAAAAATTTCAAGTGGTGGAATATGGGTCCTTACAATATCAATTCTCTTGAAGATATCCTAGATCATAAAGGCCTAAACAATTTTAACAAAAAACAAAAAGTTAGTTGGCAAGCAGTATGTTGTTCAATGTTATGGGGTGCTCGGAATAAGAGAGTGTTCGAAAACAAAATTTCCAATTTAACAACTATTTGTGACGAAGTTCAACTTAGCTCGTTTTTTTGGGTATCAAATTGAGCAAAAGGATCCATATCGTCATGGTTGGATTGGTGTGCAGATCCCACACAAGCTTGCAAAAGATAGTATGAGTTTGCTGAAGAGGTGGTTAGGTGCATAACGTTTAGGGTCTTTGAAGTTACTCATTTGTATCTTTTGGTTTGTGTAGTGTGATTTATTATAGTTTTTCTTTTCATCACCCGTAAGCCATTTGTTCTTAGATGGCTTATAGATGGGTGAGTGTCTCTTTGGATTTTTTTTCTTCTCTATATACAAAAAATAATTGCCTTTAAAAAAAATTACCAAACCAAATACAAAACAAATTCAAAGTTACCAAACCAAAAATTCTAATTCAAAACCGACTCAAATTATAAAACATACCAAAAAACTAATATCTATCCAAAGTCAAATTTACAAAACAAACCCAAAAGTTTAAGTCACTTTCTAACAAGTTAATTGTTTCTTTTCTTTGAAAACACAAAAGTGCTTATTTGGCTTTTAAGTAACTGAACAAGGAGATAATTAATCTATATAGGAATTCCCAAACACCCACTAAAGCATCAGTATTGTATATTTTTTAATTAGGATCTCTACTGGTTTCATGACTATGGAATATGGGCTGTATAATCTTTATGCTCATGTGCATATATCCTGGGTTTCGTGATCATTCTATTGAAGAGGCTTGACTTGATAGGACCAAAGGCTATTGGTAGCTAGATAGAAACTCTGAATTACAGTTTTTTTTTTTTTTTTTTTTTTTTTTTTTTTTTTTTTTTTTGTTGTTGTTGTTGTTGTTGTTGTTTTTGTGCTTATTATATGCTTGATTTTCGATTATTAGTGCTTTTCATTGTGATAAAAAAAAAAACGCTTACAGGACTTTAGGCAACATGACATGTGTTGGGTGTTTCACACGTGTGGAATTTGGGTCATTAGATAGTCATAGCAAAGTTGCTACCTTCTTCTTACTTTCGTTTCTGCTATTAGTTTTAAAGAGAGGGTTTAAGTGTTGGAAAATTTAGTGCACTTGAGGGATTAATTCACACCTGGTAATGGGTTTGGAGGTACGGAGTGTATACTCATTTGGTCACTGAATCCCCTGACTCAATAGTGGTTATGCTAGTGTGAATCTGTTTCTGCTGCTAGTATTGATTCTGCTATTTGTATGAATCTGCTACTAGTGGATTCTGCTGACAGGGGATTCTGCTGCTAGTGGGATTCTGCTGCTAGTGTGATTCTGCTGCTGGCATCAATTTATTCTGCTGCTCGGTTTTAACCACTAATTCCTACTATTATGGAAAGTATTATGATATAATTAATGGGCCGTTAATTATACATAATTCCATGGACCAGGGTTTGAGTATTCTCTATTATAAATAGAGGTCATAATACATCTGCATGGATACGAGATAACAACACAAACCCTAAACACTTGAATACGTTCTTGTTCTTGATTTGTGCCTAAAACAAGAACATCACTTGGTCTTATCCCATAGAGATATTCGTGTAACCCAAGCATAGGGTCAAATAGTTTCTATTGGAAAGTGATAACACGATTTCAAGTGAATATCCGGTACTCATTGATTATCTTAACCCTAATCTGGGAACACTCAAACACATAAAAACCAAAATTAAGAGACAGAACGATGTTGAATTGTTAATGTGAAGTTTTAATGATTTATTATATCTCAAGTAAATGCACAGAAAGGACGAGCATGAGTGGCAATATTTTGGAGCTTCTTGTTAAAGCATATGTAGCAAAATACAATGTATCTAGAACCAAAGTATATAGGAGTGGGTGCTTCGTTTTTCATTGATGTTGAGACCTGGCAGTTCTTCAGTGTGGAAGAGGAGCCCATGCACTATTGGTGAGATGATTGTTGGGGGGGGGGGGGGGGGGGGGGGGCTGAAAAGTGTCTTTTCATATAGGAGCACTGAAGTTCTCTGACACTATGTTTCAAGTTCATAGTTATATTCTCTTAAGCTTCTTTATCTTTTGGCAAACTACTGACGTGTTAGTTCTTTTTTAAAAGATATGTCTGAACTTGAGATTGCTTTATGTGTCGCTCTTAATGTACATAGAAACACAATTAGCTTTTAATTGTGTGTTGTAGACAACAGTTTTTCATAGTAATACTTATAAATAATCTAAGAATTATAAAGTACCAAATCTTGTACGGAGAGAGTGACATCGCTGTTTAGAAGTTTTACAAACAGAAAATGAAAGCTAGTTTTGTTATGGTTATTGCTGTTTTTATAGAATCGAACTTACTTGGTTGTGGTTTGGTTCAAATTGTTCTCTGCCCCCCGTAACTATGTAAGCTATTGCAATATGATGGTATATTTATGTCGGTAGTTGATAGTAAAAAGTGTATGTAGTTTGAACATACACCTGGCTGCTAGATAGAAACTTTCGAATTACTGGTTTTTTGTCCTTATTATATGCTTGATATTCGATTCATTTGGAAGGCCTGATTAGTGCTTTTCGGTGATCAACAATGCTACAGGACTTCAGACGACATGACATATTTGGGTGCTTCATATTTGTGGAATTTGGGTCATTAGATAGTAATATCGAAGTTGTTATACAATCTACAATCTACATCACAAACAGACTATAACATATTCATTGTAAACAAGGGAAAAAAAAACATAAATAAACATACATGAGTTTTTATACTAAAACTAAGAAAAACATCCCGATGAATGCTATCATTAGCAATGTCGTGAATGTCGATGTTGAAAAAGAAATCAAAGGCCTTGAAGGGTTTCGTAATTGTTTTCTTGGTTTTAATTTTTGGTTTTTCTTAGTTTTAGTAAAACACCCTGCAAAAACCATCCGTCTCTAGTAGCGACCATCATAAATAACCCTCAGCAACCATGCATATCAAAACATAACACAACCAATTATATACTAAATGTATCAATTCAATTGCAAAACCGTTTCTTAACACAAACTTAAGGTCAATCAAACGCAGGCACGGTTTAGGCACTTACCAACCTAACGGCCAACTCAAAAATTGAGTCACACGTTTGAAATCCCCACAGGCTCCCTATCTTCTTCAGGATAGTTAAAGTTTCCTAGGTCAATGTTGTTAAAGGGAATCCCATGACCCTGATTATCATGCAATCTTTTAGTTCCTCTTCTCAGTAAAACTATCATGGCTTTTAGACAATCTTCTTAACTTAGCTTATAAAATATGTCGATATAGTTAGCTATAATGAACGCACACTATTATTGATCCCAAAATGTCATATTTTATTGTTCGTCATGCTAAAAATAATTAACTATTAGGCGCTTGATGACCTTTTGACTCAACTACTTATAGTAATCAAGCTATATTTGGCCCATTAACATGTTCTGTTAAACCCTCTGTAATCTGGTTAAACTTGCTCAATTCAACCCCAACTAATTAATAGTATTTTATTTTATTATGTAGGAGCTCTTATGGTGATAAAATTGAAAGTAATTTCATGCGCCATTGATTACAATGCCAGATTGCTAAAAGACGAAGATATCTGCTAATCCCAAAAGAAGAATCGATTACTTAAACTACCCACCCGTTTGTGAAATTAAAAATTACTTAACGAACCATATTACTCTAATAGTATTCTTGGAATCGAATTTGGTGCTGCATATATGCAGACGACTGTGCGAGAGGCCCACTGAGTTCAACCCATTGTTTCGGTTTGCTCTGATGTGATATGGCAAGCAATCCCAAACACTCGCAGTAAATAGTTGGGATGCAAGTTGGGTACCTTCTACACATTCGTTGACATATACAAAATGCAACCGAATGTTGCAAGTTGCTCGACTTCTGCTTAAAATTAAGGTGATAGTAGTATAATAAGTAATCCGAAACAGCCGCGCTTAATAGTTGTGCCACAACTTATTATAAATGAGTTTTTACATATGTTCATAGTTTGAGCTCGTTTCAAGACTCATATTTTGAGCTCGAGCTCGGCTTGTGAAAATTTTCATAAGCTCGAGCTCAGCTCGGGCTCGGCCAACTTATATAACGTGTTGAATGAAATAAAGCTCGAAGGGAGCTCGTTTATTTTTTTAAGCTCGCTTATATATGGTTATATGTATTGAAATATATATACGTATATATTTTTAGAGCTCGTTTAGGTTCGCGAGCCTAACCGATCTTTATATATAAAGCTCGGGCTCGAGCTAGATTATTAAACGGGCCCAAACTCGGGCTCGAGCTCGTTTAGGCTTGGCTCGTTCGAGCTTTTTACCAATCCGATCCCGAGCTTTTCATGAGTGGCTCTGCTTGTTTCCACCCCTACATAGATTGATTTTAAATCTCATCATAACAACCTAGCAGATTTGAATTTTTTTTCCTCAGAACGTCATGATAGAGCCATGGTTCTAAAGTAAAGGTCTTGGAGACGATGTTCAAGTGTTGCCATATTTCACGGTCTCCAGGCTTGGCCGGAGAACCATCTGCGGATGGTATAAAGAATGCTAATCTAGAGGGAATGATTGCTGCTTTTGAAAAATAGAGTTCCGCAGTGGCTGCTAGGTTACAGCCTGGGGATGCTTCTTGCAAAGTAAATCACAGGTGTTTGGAAGTCGTAATTATGTCCAATCTGTAACTGTCTCAGTCGATTTTGTAAATGAATTCGGTTTCTGCAAATATATTATTAAAATGAGTCAGTTGGCCTTCTGTTGGAGGTAGCTTTGTACCATTTTGTTGTTGTAATGAGAATGTCGCAACAAACTAATCTCAATTCACTACTCCGCAACGCACGATTTGTGATTCAATCAATTGGATTTTGGCTATTCCTTGGGAATGATGTTGAAAAATAAGTGGACGATGCTGTGTCTGCTACAACCATCGAGCTCTATTTATCGTTTCAAAGAATGAAATGATTAAAAATATGCTCTCGTGGCAATACGTGTATGGTACCTTAGGTTCTTATTATAATTCACGTATTAGAATGACAAATGCATCTCATTTGTAGGGAATCTAAGAACTAGAAGGAAAATTTTATGCAATTATATAGCATATGACAACAATTTTACTCGATTGTTAAAACAAAAAACTTTGAACTTTTACTTGATTGTTTAAAACAATTCATAAAAATATATAACATTTGAAAAACAGCGTGTGCAAACACACAAGTTAAATATCATATTACTCTTTTTGTCATAGAGATCGTTTGTAATTCCTTTTAGAACTGACAAACAATTTGATACCTCAAATTGACAAATGTTTTTTAAGTCCCACATATACAACAACTTTAACTTAACAAGTGAATGAAAATCTCTTATACTAGTTAGGTACAGAAATAGTATGCATTGTTCATAACATTGGAGTAGGTACATTGTCACATCATGGCAGGTAGGTTTATTATTTTTTATGTTTCCTTTACAAAAAGTGGGTTTTGGGTAGAACAACCATTTTGTAAATATGCATTCTCCGTCCACTTTGTCGGCTAAAAGTCGGATATTTAAATTTAATAAACACAAAGACTCCATTATTGGTTTGGTTGGAGGACAGCTACATTACATGGGCCGTAAAAAAGTAAAATAACACTGAATATTTACAGTCGATACAAACACCATTGCACCACCGCATTATTTGTCCTTCCAAATATCTTTGCAACCTTTTTTAACCCAAACGCATCTTAATAAAACAGAAAAATATATAATGTCTTCGCTCAATGACTTTGCTCACGTAAGATCCCCCTTTGAAGATATACAAATAACCGCCACCAATAACTTTGCTAAAAAGAATTTCATCGGAGAAGGTGACTTGGAAGATATGAGACAATTGCTTAAAGTAATGCTAAAGAGTAAAAACCATATTATAAGTGGTCTGGTATGGAAAAGTATGAGTGGTTGCCTGAAATCAATCTGGTATGATCATAGGTTGTAAACCCAAACAACCATATGGAATTGCATACTGTAAACTGTTTATTTTAAAAATTAACCAGCAGGTAAACAGGTTTAGATAGTAATCTTAAACAAATCCGGGATGTTGAATTGATGTGTATATATCTGTATTTGTACCAAAATCTGATATTGAGTTTAAGAGTTGCGTCTGAACCCAACTATCTTTGTTTTGAAGGCGTATACAATTGAAACTTTGAAAATTATGGATCCAAATTTTAGTTAACATAAGACCAATTGTGGGAGGTTGTTCCGATCCAAAAGTTTGTGCGAAAGGACAAGAGGAAATCTTTATCAAGATAGTTAGCCTTAACAACTATCATCATAGTCGAAGGGTTTAAAAATTAAAGACTTGAATTGAAAAGTTATTGGTTATACTAATTTAGTTTTATCTAACATCTAACTTCATAACACACAAGTTATTAACTATTGTTGTAACGTCTCTTTTAAATATATGTGAATTTCATGAGTCTTTAACCTAGTAATAAAATAAGGAAAGAATCTTTTTACATATAATGTAACGTACTAAAAAAAACAGCATAATCGTTAGCATCTTTAAATAATGCACCCATTTTGTCGTAATTAAAAGCTGTGTGAACAATAAAATAGTGGTTATCTTATTGGGTCCGTTTTTTATTCGTATTATAATTTTTAATGTTTCTTTTGTTTTTCGTGGTAGGTGAGTAGCTTCTTAGGGGGGAGGGAGTGGTTGACTCACTCTCTTTCCCAACCAATCCCCTTACGCCACATCATTCTCTACTTTTTTCATCACTCACTCATATTTTTAGAGGCAATACTTCACTCACTTCTTTTATTTCTTTTTTCTTTTTTCTTTTTTAAATTCCATTAAAATTATATAAAAAAATTCCATTAAAACTTAAAAAACATTACATAATATTTTTAAAAAACATAAAATAACTAAAATTCCATTAAAACTAAACTTAAAACCATTAAATCCTACAAACTACACGGCCACCTGTATTTTGCGCATATCTGGCGTTTCTTGTTGATGACAAAATACTTAAAAGCCGGGTCTGGGATATTGTCATGTGGCTCCATAACGAACTTCATGTCACGATTCATCACCTCCCCATCAAGAAACTTGAAATATTCTTCATTTTTTTTCTTTTGAACCTCCAACTGCGCCTACATTATACTTTTCTTTTCGGCCGTGTAACTTGCTAGGGTATCAAGCATCGAGCTTCGGCTTGAATCTTCAGAATTCGATTTTTTTTTGCCTTTAGATTGACGTGATGGAGTTGGTCTCGTTGAGGTTCGGTAAGTCACACTCGAAATCTTCCACGTTTATCTGCGTTTGAGCGCTACTTGACTCCGACGACTTTCTTTTCTTGCTCGATCCCGTGGATTCTTGAGTCTAACTAACCATCGGTTGTTCTTGCCACTTTGGTTGATCTTTGAGAATGTGCCACGCTTTAGAATGCGAGAAAGTTTTCCTAAATTGTTTTTCAAAATCGAGATTGGCTCTCTCATAAACTTTAAGATCGTCGCACCCACTTTTTTTCAAGCGCACCTACATATTTATAAAATAATATATATATGTATATATATATATATATATATATATATATATATATATATATATATATATATATATATATATATAAAACGTGGGATGAGATCAAATAAAAAGAGGTTTTTTGGTAAAAAGAATAAGAAAGGTTTTAGACCCTTGATTTAAAATCAATAGTTGAGATTAACTTTCATCATAACTAACTATTAAAGGTATAAAAGTAATTTTAACACTTTAACCCAGCCTTCTTCTTCTCCTAACTACGTATAAACCCATCATTTTCTTTAACTCCACACACATAGATAAACCAAAACACACAGAGAAACACATAGATAAAAACCCAGCATTCTTCTTACCCTCCACAGACCAAAACATACAATTCTAATATTCTTATTTCCCATTAAACACACAAATAATCCTACAGATTCTTCAATCCGTTCTCCAATGTTCAATCAAATTAGGGTTTGTAAAACCAATCGGTTACAATTGTTGATTATAAGCTCAATTTCCAATTTTTTCAAGAATGTGATCGATTTATTATTACAATCGTGGATTATAAGTTCAATTTTCCAGAATGTTATCGATTAATAATAGTGATAATCAAGATATTATTTATTTATTTATTTATTTATATATTTGTTGATGTTTTTGTACGTTTCTGCAATTTTAGATTTTTTGTGAATTTTGCTTAACAGATTAGTGTTATTATAGTTTTTGATGTTCAAATTATTGCTTTTAGATTAATACTATATATAAATTAGTGTTATTAGTTTAGGTTTTTGAATTTTTGTATTTGTAGTAGAATTTGATGCATAAATTAGTGTATTTATGAATTTTTTGTGAATTTTACAGTATCTGATGTTTAAATTAGTGCTTTTAATTTAATATTATATATAAATTAGTGTTATTAGTTTAGTTTTTTGAATTTTTGTATTTGTAGTAGAATTTGATGCATAAATTAGCGTTATTAGTGTACTTGATAGACATTGATATATAAATTTGTGTTATTAGTGTATTTGTAGTGGAATTTGATGCATATATTAGAGTTATCAGTGTATTTTATACATGAATTAGCATAATTAATGTACTTATGCAAAAATTTGTATTTGTAATGAAATTTGATGCTCAAATAAGTGTTATTTGTGCATTTCATACATAAATTTATGTTATAATTTGATGCAGATTTGTATATGTAGATGAATTTGATGCATAAACTAGTGTTATTAGTGTACTTGATAGAAATTCGTACTTAGAGTATAATCATGTAAACATATGGCCGTTATGTTGTTTTTTTATATATAAATATGTGTTATCTGTGTAATTTTAAGAAAATTTGTATTTGTTGTGGAGTTTGATGCACAAATTAGTGTTATTAGTTTATATGATACACAGATTGGTGTTATTATTGTATACATTGCAAAATTTGTATTTGTAGTAAATTTTGATGCGCAAATTAGTCTTAAACTATATTCGAAACATAAAATTGTGTTAATAGTGTTATAGTACATCTGTTAAATAAATGCAGGTTTCGCTATGAATAAAATTAAGTTCATGCATGATGAAATTTTAATATTTTAATGCAGTGGCAGAAGTTGTATGATAATAAGAAACAAACGATGAAAGCAAAACTATACATTAGAAACTCCTATTATTAGTGAAGGAAAAGCATCTGAAATACGCGGAGTTTCAACATGTTGTCCGTAATTAACGTCCCGACATTTGGGATCCTAGCTGATACAACATCACTAAGATAAGCAACTCCTTCTCTATCCTTAAAACATGCTTAACATGTTTTTCTTTTGAGCGGGCCTTTTTGAGACCTTTTGGGGCTATATCTAGTAAGGTGCATGAGCAAAGGCCCGTGTGTGCAGTGGCGTAGCTTTTAAGGGGCCGGGGGGGGCGCCCGACCCCCCGAAATTTTTTTTGCGATGTAGGGGGTATATAGTTTTCGTATAGAAAAATTTCGGTATATTCGGTTTCGACCCCCCGAAAATTTCGGTATACCTGAAATATAGTGTTAGGAAAAAAAAATTTAGATCCCGACCCCCCACTTAAAAATTCCAAGCTTCGCCACTGCGTGTGTGCATATCTTTTGAGTTTGTTGGTACGATAACAAGAGTCTTCATGATTTTTGTGGGCAGGTTGGAGTTGTGCGAAAGGAGAATCCATCTTTTCATGTGCTCTCTACTAAGGAAATTGATGAGCACTTGACTTCCATCAACAAGCCTACTAGATTTAAATGATTGGGACTATTTTCATGTTAATGTGACTCTGTTGCTTGAATTGAAAGAATGTTATTTAGAATTCACAGCAATGTTGTTCTTGACTTGCATCCTGTTTTAACACTTTTTTATTTGCATTGGTGATGTAGTTTATTTTACTTCAAACGTGCTAAAGTTCGAATGTATTGCAACTTATTTTGATTGAAATAGTACAACAGGAGAAACCTTAAAATCTTGAGTCTTTTTATTTAGACTTATAAAAAGTCACTATTACCATAATCTTCATTCTGCATTACGCATTATTTACATATGTAATTTTCATGGTGTTTGCTCCTCTACCTGAGGAAGCTTGTATATATCATCAAGCTGGCATCACTACTATCTCAGTTTCACAATTTTAGCATTTCGGCTGGCAGCTGACAACATATTACATTCATATATTCATATTTGAAGTTAACTAAAAGTAGAAAAGGACATGCATTTGTAATTAGTAATAAGGTAATTCATCATATCAAATTAATATAGTTGTTTCCAAACAACAAAATAACACACGTGTTTATGAAATTAGCATATAAGTTACAATTTCATCGTGGATTGATCTCTACTTTGTACATCGAGTGAGGATTGTTATTACAAATCACCAATCAATCACAAATGAAATAATAAGAAACCAGAGACATTTTCTTGATCACATATTTAAAGTGATATACAGTTAATACAGTAAAAGCCACACGTTAATTGTTCTTTTATCTCCACCGGTTAAAGCCGATGGATTCCAAATGAAGATTCTTAGCCTGTTTTGATGCATGTATCTTGAATGTCTCATCTTTCCTGGCCCACAGACTTGAACTTCTACATATGATCTTTTTTGTTGTTCTCCAGTAGTATACATGTGGTCTTCAGGAACAAACATTGATCATTAATATTAATGCAAATATCACATTATCAATTTATTATGCAACTTTTAGCGCAAAGGGAATCAAGAACTTACTTTTAAGATCAGGCATGTGGCCAAAATGAACCTTAGTAGTTTCAACAACAGATTGGTTAACAAAGCTTTCAATCTGTCCAACTTCAGATAACTCCAAGTTTTGCACTTTCGTGGCTTCCGTATTGTTGTTGTCCTTTTTGAGCATACAAAGTGTTTAGATACATTCTTCCATTTCTTATCAGCAAGTAATCACTTTGCCTAACTGCATGTGAAAACTAATGCGCATTTAGCTCGTTTTAATGCACAAAAACATGTAAGTTTTAGAAGAGAACATGTTAATTTCCTGCACTTATCACTTTGACTAACTTCCAAAGAAAACTAATGCGCGTTTAGCCACTTTTAATGCACAAAAACGTATATGTTGTAATGGAGACCATGTAGATCTCTTGCATTTATCACTTTAACTAAATTCCTAGGAAAATAATGCTCATTTAGCCCGCTTTTAATGCACAAAATCATGTAAGTTTTAACTGAGAACATGCTCATTTCCTACACTTATCACTTTGACTAACTTCCTATGAAACTAAGAGGTTTCTAGCCCACTTTTGATGCAAAAAACATGTAACCCGTAATTGAGAACATGCTGATTTCTTGTACTTATCACTTTGACTAATTTCCTATGAAAGCTAATGTGCATTTAGCCCGCTTTAATGCACAAAAACATATAAGTCTTAACCGATAACATGCTCTTTTCCTGCACTTATCACTTTTCCCAACTTCATGTGATGACTAGTGCTCGTTATCCCACTTGTAATGCACAAAAACATATAAGTCTTGACTGAGAACATGATGATTTCCTGCAGTTATCACTTTGACTAGATTCCTATGAAACTAATGGGTTTCTAGCCCGCTTTTGATGCTAAAAACGTGCAATCCGTAATTCAGAACATGTTGATTTCTTGCACTTATCACTTTGACTATGACTAACTTCCTATGGAAACTAATGCGCCTTTAGCCCGCTTTTAATGCACAAAAGCAACTTTATTTCAAACAACTAAGGCTAATCAGATAAACATAACACCTATACAAACATCATATGAAAACTGTTGCACATTCGCCAATTTTCATGCACAAAATAGACTTATTTCAAATAACCCATACCGATCAAAGAAACAAAAAACTTTTACCAAGATCATAAGAAAACTGATACACACTTTGCCAATTGTCATGCACAAAATAGCTCTATTTTAAACAACTCACATCGATCACAAAAACATAACACTCTTACAAACATCATACGAGAATTGATGCACATTTCGCCAATCTTCTAGCACAAAACAACTATATTTCAAACAACTAAGGCTGATCAGAGAAACATAACACCTATACAAACATCATATGAAAACTGATGCACATTGGCCAATTTTTATGCACAAAATAGACTTATTTCAAATAACCCATGCCGATTAAAGAAACATTAAACTTTTACCAAGATCATAAGAAAACTGATGCACATTTTGCCAATTGTCATGCACAAAATAGCTTTATTTTAAACAACTCACATCGGTCACAAAAACATAACACTCCTACAAACATCATACGAGAATTGATGCACATTTCGCCAATTTGCACAAAACAACTTTATTTCAAACAATTTAGGCTGATGCACATTTCGCTAGTCTTCTAGCACAAAGCAACTTTATTTCAAACAACTTAGGTAGATAAAAATAACTCTTTCAAATAACTTTATTTTTAATGCACAAAACAGTATTATTTCAAACAATAGCACACAGATTACCGAAGCATACTACTTTTACTAGCATCGTATGAAAACTAAGACACATTTAGCCGATTATTTCATACAACACATGATTATCCCAACAAATCACTCTTTTACTAACCTCCTACAAATATTAATGCACGTTTAGACCACTTTTTAATGCACAAAACAGTGTTATTCCACACAACTCATGATTATCCAATTGTTTCACATTTTACTAATTTCCTACGAAAAATAATGCTTATTTAAGCCATTTTAGTGCACAAAACATGATTATCCAAACGTATCCCACTTTTATTAACTTCCAACTAAAATTGCTACACACTTGGCCCATTTTTAGAGCATGTGGTAAGGTAACACAAGGTTAAGAGTTAACACACTGCCACCTCAGCGCCACGTCAGCTTTTTCCTTTTAACCTTAACTCTTGACTTTCCACCCCGGTAACATAACTCACCTATAACTCACCTTAACTCACCTCCACCCCAAATATTTTCAATTTCAACCCCAAATTTTAACAAAGACTTCATTTATTTAAAACATAACATTAATTAAAACACAACATTACATTACATTACGAAATTAAAAAAAAAAAATACAAAATCAATAAAACACTACATCACATAATTATTCATAATTGACGCGGAGGCAACCCAAGTTTCATGGCGATTCGATCCTTTTCCGTATTAACGAATGCCACGCAATGTGGATCTTTGCCGGTGGTGTCGAACATCAAAAATTCTAGCTCTTTCATCCTTTGTTGTGCGGCTTGATTTTCGGTTGTCGCCTGATACACCCTACTCGCCTCTTCACGTTTCGACCTTAACTCTTCGCGCAACATATCCGCAAAAGCTAACGAAGAAATGGACCCACCGGTGCTAGCCGTGGCTCCGGTGCTTGTCGTGGCCATGTATTTTTGTTTCTTGGCGGCCCTTTTTTTGCCAATGGGCCGTGGTTCTTCGTCATGACCAAACAAAGACTCGTTTGTTTGGCTTGGGACGTCGCCGGTTAAATCAACCGCTTCCGGCGCGTCCCATTTTTGATGTTTGCGCAACACCTTCCAAGCTTCTTCATTGGCAAACAACGGGTTTTCTTGACGATAGAGTTGGTGAGCATGTGTTAGGACATCCACTTCACTTTCCCCACTCTTTATCTCGCGTTGAGCCTTTTTGTAAAAGGCGTTGAACTTATTACAATCACGGTTCAACGTTTTCCACTTAGATTGTAGCATATCTTTGTTGCGGTCTTTTGGACTTAATCTATTGAACTCGCCTCTTATACGTTGCCATAACGTATCCTTGGTTTGTGAAATCCCCAACCTCGAATCCTCTGAACACGCAACCCAACACTCGGAAAGCAACTTTTCCTCACTTGGCGTCCAACGTTCCACCTTCGATTTTCCAGCACCTGCATCCTCGTCTTCAACGGGTTCTTTGGATTTTTTTTTGCCTTACGTTTTCCACGGCTTTTTGGTTTTTGAGGAGAGGTCGGTGTTTCCGGAACTTCATATGTTTCCGTTTGGGAATGTTGTGAGTTTTGGGAGAATTGAAGATTTTGGAAATTGTAATTTAAGTCGCTTTGTTGACTTTCGGTCCAATATTGGAAATCTTGTGGGTTACCCCACATCGGTGGTGCCGAACCGTCATTTGGATTTGAGGAAGAACCCGCGTATGGGTGATTCCACCCACCACCGAGAAGATTCGTAAACGAGTTGTTGTTGCCACCCGACATTCTTTTTTTTTTTGCTAATAGAAGAGTATTGTAGATGAAAATAGTTGTGAAAGTGTGAAAAAATATTGTGGGGGTGAAAGGGTATTTATAGTTGTAATAAAATGGGTTTGAAAAAAGATTTTTTTTTTTTTTTTTTTTTTTTTTTTTTTTTTTTTTTTACACTAATAACCGTTACAAACGGTCAAATAATATAGGGGGTGGAAATGAATTTTTTTTTTTTTTTTTTTTTTTTTTTAAACTAGCCGTTGAAGGCTAAAATGTATTTTTTTTCACCTTGTTAACGCACGTTAAGTGCTTGCCCGAGCGAGTTAACGCACCACTTGACTTTGAGGGCCGGTAAGGTAACGCATCACGTTAAGGTGGTGCGTTAAGGGTTAACGCAGGTGGCTGCGTTACCTTACCACATGGTCTTAATGCACAAAATAGTATTATTTCGAATAACAAACAGCTAGCCAAAGATATCAAATTTTTTACTAACTATCTTGACCATTGATGCACATTTAGCTATTTTTATGCACAAATCATGATTATCTGAACGTATTCCACTTTTACTAACTTCCATATAAAATTGTCGCACATTCAGCCCATTTTTAATGCACACAAGAATATTATTTCGCATAACTCAAAGTTACCCAAGCATATCACATTTTTTACAAATTATCTTCAACCACTGATGCACATTTAATCATTTTTATGCACAAAACATTTACAAAAATCATTGATTATCCAAACGTATCACACTTTTACTAACTTTCAACTAAATTGCCGCACATTTAGCCCATTTTTAATGCACACAAAAGTATTATTTCTCATAACTCACAGTTACCCAACACATATTACATTTTTCACAAACTATCTATGAAAATTAATGCACATTTAGCCATTTTTATGCACAAAACAATTAAAATTAAATCGGATGAATATTTTACCAGGTGATAGATCAGCAAAGCAATTGTAGGTTAAAAAAACCATTACCTATAATATTTTCATTGCCGTTTAACATCATTTTTGTTAATCAAATCACCGATTGCATATCCAATTTAAGAAGTTTTGATGTATTTTTGAACGATTAATGGTGAAATTGGAGTTGACTATCGCCCTCATCATCCACCCTTGACCCACCACCGATGACACGAATAAGTAAACCATCCCCACCACCAGAATAGAACTCCACCACCAACAGTGCTCCACGGCCACCACCACCAGAATATATTTAAGAACACCATCCTTACCATCTGTATCTATTTTGATCTTTCAGCATTAGTAGGTGTTTTCAAAAATTGATTTAGAAGTTGATTTACACGTTGATGAATTATTGAAGGTGAAAGTTGTTTAGAGAGAGAAAGTTGTTGGAGTAAAGAGAGAGATATGTCGTAGAATAATTGAGAATAACTTATTTGTATAAATGTGTGTTAATGTATTATGGCTAAAAGACATTTTTGCCCTTCCAGCCTTAATTAATAATATAGTTTAATCTCATCCCTTGATTTTAAATCTAAGGGTCCAAAACTCTTCTTATTCTTTTTACCAAAAAAACTCTTTTTATTTTAACTCCCCCCCTATATAATGTATTTAAAACTTAAAAAATCACAAATGTAAAAATATACCGCTTGTGTGTAGTAACCGTTGAACGCAGCGATAGACGCGTGCATATGAGTCCATTTCGAGTTCAATTGATGATGAGTGCGTTCGGTTCTCGGGACAAGCGTTCTAAAATGCTTTAGAACTCGCTTCCAAAATCCTAGCTTTGGTTGACGGTCGCCAACTTCATTGTCCACCGCTCTTACTGATCTTTGCTTTATCATTTTTATAAGAAATGTTTTTTTATTACTAGTGGAAAAAATGATGGGTTATAGGTAGTAGCTTTCTTATTAGTGAGAAGGTACATATCACAATAATGTATGTTGCGTTGTTATTTACGAGTATTATATTCAAACTTTGAATAATTATAGTTAAAATTTATTGTCTTTACTAATGCAAAAAAATAGATCTCCGCCATTAAAGATAAAAAGTACCCCACACGCTTATTTATTTTTATTTTTATTTTTTGAACTTACCCCACACGCTTATTCACATCTTCAATATATACAAACAAAAACCGAACAGATTTTTATGTATATCACCTAAACACTGCTTCACTTCTTTTGTAACAACCCACACACCCTTTTCTGATAAACAAACAGATACATACATGATGTCTTCAGTCAATCATGATGACTTTGCTCACTTAAAAATCCCCCTTGAAGATGTTCTATCTGCCACCGACAACTTTTTTGACAAAATTCTCTACAGAGAAGATGCAACTAAAAAGTTTTACGGTGGAGAGCTCTGGTGGTCCGGTGAGTTAATTAATATCTTTGCTGGGAGGTTAAATAAAGAATGGTTTGATGGAGACCAATGGTTTTGGATGGAGGTTTCTATTCTTTCTAGTCTCGAGCACAAAAATCTGGTTTCATTTGTTGGGTTTTGTGATGAAAATGGTGAGAAGATCATCATTATCAAGCGTGAGCACTACGAAAGAGGAAGTCTTGACAACTATTTAAGTGACTCGAAGCAGTTGACATGGGTGCGAAGATTGAAGATATGTGTCGGTATTGCGCAAGCGTTGAGTTACATTCATTATGACGAGTCACGCGATTTTAGCGTAATACACGGCAACATCAACAGTTCATCGATTTATTTAAATGATTACTGGGAACCCAAGTTAGGTGGTTTTATACGTTCCATGAAGATCAAAGCATCTGAAAGGCACAATTCTTTCGATACTGATAAAGTGTGGAGTACGGATGGGTATACAGACCCAACATATATAGAGACGAAAAGTGCGAACCACAAGTCGGATATGTACTCCTTTGGGATAGTAATGTTTGAACTACTGTGTGGTAGGAAAGCAGTAATCAACGGCGACCAAGATAATAAGTACTTGGCTTCGGTGGCTGTTGCCCATTATAGGGAGAAGAAACTCAATGAAATAATTGATTGGGATCTAAGGAATCAAATGGATTCTCAATCATTTAACATTTTCGCGGAAACAGCGTATGACTGCTTGAACGAAGAACGATCGAAGCGCCCAAATATCGATGAGATTGTCACAAGACTCGAGAAAGCGTTGGAACTTCTACTGGAACATCATAATGCGGTAAGACGGTTTTTCTCTTCCATCATTCTATCATAATAACTAATACGTACGTACAATTTGAGTATATAGACCTTCACCTCCATCACTTAGTACACACCATAGTGTTTCCTGGGTCACTTTTTTAACTTATCTTGAGTATTCCAATCCACTTTATCACCTTGTACTCTTAATTTATTATTTAATAGGACAACATGAAGAACCAAAACATTTCAAGTTAATAAGACCATGCACTTCCTAAACTATCAAAAGGATCTTATTTTAATTTTAATAGCTTTAAAGTAGAAAATATATGCAGATTTAATTAATTAGACTCAAATTCAAGATCAATATAACATACAAGGCAAGTATATACCGCAACATGTGTTTGAAAAGGTTCAGAAATTTCATCAAACATATTGTAGGCACTTCATCAAACTCTCTTATTGTGTTATCTTGTGTATTAATTCACGTTTTTTACTTGGTAAACAGATATCTTCGCTTAAAGATGATCTCGCTCACCTCAAAATCCCCCTTGAAAAATTATGGGGGAAAAAGAACAAGATTGAAAATATTATTTGTAAGTATTACATGGGAGAAGAAGAACGAGAGTTTTGGATGGACGTTTCATTGCTTTCTAGTCTCAAGCATAAAAATCTCGTTTCATTCGTTGGGTTTTGTGATGAGAATGATGAGAAAATCATCATTACCAAGGATGATGAGACCAGGGGATATCTTGTCAACTATCTACGTGAACCGATGATGTTGACATGGGTGCGAAGATTGGAGATATCTGTCGGTATTGCGCATGCGTTGAGTTACATTCATTATGATGAATCACGTGATTTCAGCATAATACACCGCAACATCAGCAGTGAAGCAGTTCTATTAAATGATGACTGGGAACCCAAGTTATCTAAATTTGAATATTCCATGAAGATTCAAGCATCTCAAAGGAACAATATATTTCACACCAGTAGAGTTCGGTATGCTGATCGGTATGGAGACCCAACATATATCAAGACTAAGAGTGTGAACCACAATTCGGATATGTACTCGTTTGGGATAGTTTTGATTGAATTACTGTGTGGCACAAAATCAGGATATGATAATCGATTGGCTCCAGAATTCATTACCCATTATCGAGAGAAAAAACTCGATAATTTAATTAATCGGGATCTATGGGTACAACTGGACTTGCATTCATTCAAAATGTTCGTGGAAATAGCCTATGAGTGTTTGAACGAAGACCGATCGCGACGCCCAAATATAGATGACATTGTCCCAAGACTCGAGAAAGCTTTAGAACTTGCACGTGAAAATAGGCAGGTAAGACCTTTATATTTTCTCTTTAATGGTTCTGCCATAATTGTTTTTTCCTTTTTCATTTATATTAGTATCAATATCAACCAAATTTTAAATGAAACATTATGAGATGACAAAAACAAACCAATTTTAATATATTTAGTCACTTTTTGATAAACAGAGACGTATCTAAATGAGTGGTATAATTAGTATTTCAAACTTCAGGTATGTTTGGCAAGAGGTTTATAGATGCTTATCGGGGCATGGGCATTTAAAATAAGCTGGCTTATAAAATAAGTCTTGTTTATCACACATGCTTATGAAGGCTTATGGGTTATAAAATAAGCCACAAGCCTTCACAAACCCAAGCGCATAAAAAGAGGCTTATAGGAGCTTATGGATAGTTAAATTACTTGAATACCCTTAAAAATATAATGAATTATCACATAAAAGCTAAAAATATATATAAATTTAATTTGATGTATTTTTATGTGATTTTACATTAATAGGTTTTAGCTCAAATTAATTCACCAAACAACTTTATAAAAATATAAGCCTCAACTTTCAGCTTATAAATTAAGCCCCCGCCCCAATTCTAGCTCCAGCTCGAGCCCCAGCCCATTGTGCTAAACATACCCTTCATATTAGTTGACTACTTTATAATTTGGTTGTATATTTGAGGGTTAATTATGATTTAATCCTTAAGATTTGATCAATTTTTAATTTAAGTATTTCTTTTTCTTTTTTTTTTGTTCAACGTTATTATTATTATTATTATTATTATTATTATTATTATTATTATTATAATAAATAATAATAATAATAATAATAATAATAATAATTATTATTATTATTATTATTATTATTATTATTATTATTATTATTATTATTATTATTATTATTATTTTGGGTAATGGGTTACTTATGGTAAATTTATTACTTCAAAAAACAATTAAGTATAACAAATGTGGGTAAATCTCATATTTCAGACTAAAACTAGGCGAAAACTAACACACCAACTGTGCTTCACACCCGAAATCATAACATGCCACACTTATGAGACCTATAAAAGCTATCTAATTTGACCGCGAAGCCTAATATCAAAAGAACTTGCAAATTGCATTGAACATCAGTCAAATCAGGATCATCAAAGTAATTATCATTGTATTGGTCTTCATCATAAGAATGCTTCCATAGTTCATACAAGCCTTTTTGTCCCTCTCCACTGCCACTTTTAGAAGAGTTATTAACATTGGAATTCATAGAAGCCATAAAAATGGCATTTTCATTGTCCACCTCGAGCATTTCGCTATTACTATCCTCATTAACCGGATCATAAAATTTTTAGAAGCCACAATAGAAGAACTGGATCATTAACGCTTTTGTTTTTAACTTTCTTTGACCATTTAAAAAGACAGCTTAACTTAAAATGATTGTTTGATATAATCCGTCACTTTTTTTTTGAACGGCTAGTTAGTGGTTAGTGATCCGAGCCCACAGTGACATCCAATTGGGCAGTATGCAAGCCTCGAAACTTTCTCCTTAGGGACAAGGACAGACTTAGTTGATACTAGTGATGCTACATTTTTACAAGTTCTATTGAAATTTGTTTATGTCAAGGGCTTTAGTTGATACTTCAGAATGCAATTCATAATTGTATGTAATTTTAGGTTTCGTCGTTTATTTCATGTCTTCCTTTAATTCAATTAACTATATGTATATTTTCATATAAGGAGAAAGGCTCGTAAACACTTCTACTAATTTCAGCCCTCCCAAGAAAGATTTCTAAGTTCCGTCTATGCTTAGGGATAAACCTCACTCGTGCTTCTATTTATTTCGGGCCCCTAAAAGTCCATAGTGAGACTCGAACCTGAGACCTCTCCAAGAAACCCTCTCCAAGGTTACCCTTGGTCAGAGGCGGAGCCTAAGTATGGTGGCAGGCAGGTGCTCGGCCAACCCCAACAGCCCAGCTACCGTAGCTTGATTTCCGCCCACACTTCACAAAGTCTTCAATCTTGGCCATGGGTGAACTGATTGATGGCCCAATGCATCAAATTAGGTTGTGTTTATGATGGAGGACATCCATTTTTTGTTTTGAACAAAGAGCTATTTTAATGTTTAGAAAAACACAGTCTGGGTTTGTTCCTATGGGGAGGAAGAGCAAAATGGCCACATATGTGTTTACTTGTGGGCCAAAAGAAAAGCTAACGTATTTGTGTCCTTATCTAGATGTACATTTTAGTCTATGCCTTTTAAGTTTAAAAATTGACTATATTAGCCCCAATCTTAAATATGCTGTTGAAAATGATTTGATTAAAGACAGAACAATGGATGTTATAAAAATGAAAAATCAAAAAACTATATTATTATTTATAATCTTATCTATTACGTATCTTTTTGAAATTTAAAAAATACAAAATACCACTTAGTGACATAATTAGTTATGTATAGTTTGGACTCTAGGAATTTCATCTAAATAATAGTTATGTATAGTTTGGACTCTAGAATTTCATCTATATGATCCCCAAATAAAAAAGCTTATTTGATGAAAATAAAAGAATAGTAAGACATTCAAAAAGGAATGCACAACTTATCATTGCTATTGTAACATGTAATCAAATTAAACTAGCCCTTCTTAGAATCTTAAAGAGAGTTTGAGCAATCTGTTAACCGTACGCTACTATTATTTAACAAGTAATTACGGCCCCCCTTAACTCAAATTCCTCGCTCCGCCCCTGCCCTTGGTGGCTAACTGAGCTAGCTCAGTTGGTTTATATAATCCGTCACTTTGGATAGCTAGTTAACAAAATCTTTCGACTAAGGCTAGACAATCTTCTTATCTATAACATTAAATGAACTATTATTTTGATTACCATTCCGACACGTTATACGTCGCGTTTTAAGGTTTTTAGTTATTAGGTTATCCATTTTTCTTGCGTTTGAATCAAGGGGGCTGGTACGTTTGTTTTGACCATTATGACTTCTTCCTTTACATATGCTTCTGTACATTTGGTGAACAGATGGACGTATTAATGACAAATCTTCCTTTAAATACACAAAACCCCAAACATTAACCAATATGTAAGGATGGAACAAGTGGCAAAATTGTTGCCTGCCACAATAATAATAGTGCATGTTAGAGTCCGTCAGATGTACTTTGTTTTTTATTTTTTGGGCTAATATTCTGAAAATGCATCAAACTTGACACATTTTCTTTTTATATGCGCTAAACTTTTATTTTTCCTATTGTAGCATCAAACTTTCTTAATTTTCCTATTCTAGGTATCCAACTTCCTTAATCATCCTATTGTATGCATCCAACTTCCTTAATTTTTATATTCGTAGGCATCCAACATCTTTAATTTTTTTATTGTCACGTCACTTTTTCCCGCTACAGGCCTACAATAGAAAGTCAGATGCTACAATACGAAAAATAAAAGTTTAGTGCATTTTCATACCATTAGCCCTTTATCCTAATATTTTATGCCTTAGTGATAAATTAGTGCTTCTGCAACTAAATAAAACAAAAAATAAAAGGTTTTGGGGTTAAGAATAGTCACGCTTGAATTTTTTTTACACTAAATCAATAAAAACATAACCGAAAATAGCTAACTTCAAATATACAAATAGTCAAATAACAATACATGTAATTGCAACGAAGTGGACTTTATACTTTTCGTTGAGTAACATATATAGTTGACATTCAACATTGATAACTGGAAACAAAAAAGTAAATGCGCATTGATTGGCATGCCTAATTGGCATGTCTAATCTATGTGTCATATTCTTATTGGTGACAGTAAAGGGGCCCACATTTTCACAAACCAATAAAACACCAACACTTCAATTTAGGTACAAAAGTAGTCATATTTTTAGGTCTCTAAATCATTTCTCAAAGTAAATTGCAAATTTTAAGAATTGTATCAATGCCCTTAATCGAAAAAAATAAAAAATAGAAAATAAAATAGAATATAACAAAATAAAATAAAGTTTGATAACTTAAGCACCAAAAGCCACAAAATCTGACGTATCATGGGTCGTGTTGGGTAGTTAAAGTTATAGGTTATTTCATGTTATTAAACGACTACTCGCGCAAAGTAACGGTGTATAGCGCAAATAATTATACTTGCGAAATCGTGATTTTGGTTTGACCCTTGATGCAAAACTTACGAGTTCAATTTGTAGTCATTGCGAGAAAAAAATTATGGGTTAGAAACAAAAAATGATAAAAATTTAACGATTAAACAATATTTAAAATAATAATTTAGTGGTAGATTTTATTATAATTTGTAATAAAAAAATATAATTGTTCACTAACATTACTCAAGTTTAAGTCATTTTAAGTTTCAACAATAAATATACACTATTTATAAGTAGTAGAGATAGATAAAAACATTTCCTACTATCAATGTTGGCCGAAGGTTTGCATTAAACGGTAGGGGTGTTCATCGGGTGGTTCAGTTAGGCTCGGTATGGTTGGAACTTTTAACTGCCCATCACAGGGCGGTAGTTTATTTTACTATTTGAAACCGAACCATACTAGGCGGTAATTCTATAGAGGGATACAAAAAATGAGTGGTTACCTTAGTCCCAGTAAAGTTTAGTCATTCTAATTTGAAAATAATGTAATATATAACGTAAAATGTCATTGGAGTTGACCGTTAAAATAAAAACACTCAAATCATCATATATAACAAATTGACCATGACTATTTATTCAGCGTTTTAAGTTACAAGTATAATGAAATGTAATAGATAAACATTAGTTCTTCACATGAATTAAGTAAAATTCCGTTATACTAGAAAAGTAGTGCAATAATATGGTCAATATTTGTACATCTTTTATATAAATATATAGTTGAAAGCTGCATGTATATAATACATTGTTTGGCTCGGTAACTGCAGATAATTGAAATAATAATCAAAACCAAACCGTGATAAGCGGATTTTTCCAGTTGTGGGTTATTTCGGTTTTTGTTTCTTCGGTAATCAGTTTTTTTCGATTTTTAGATTGAGTGGGTTAGCTCAGTTTGTCGGTTTCTCGGATTGTTTAAACACCCTGATTAAACGGTTATCCAAAATTAAGTGGTTAAATCAAATGGTTAAACAATATATTAAGGATAAAATCGTTGCTAAAATTTTTAAAGGTTTTCATCAAACGAACATCGAAGATTAAGTGATTTTTTAAGAGTAAATTGCATTTTTGGTCCTTGTGGTTTGGCCAAATTGCAGGTTTGGTCCAGATCCTTTCGAAATTGCAGCGGTAGTCCCCATTTTGAAGTTTGAATCGCATATTTGGTATCTGGAAAAAGTTAAATGACTAAAATATCTTTTGTCGATCGAGGACTATCATTGCACTTTTGAAATGATAGGGACCAAACTTTCAGTTTAGCCATATCACATGGACCAAAAATGCAGTTTACTCTTTTTTAATGGTCAAACATAATTAAGGATGTTTAAAAAATAAAAATAAAAAAGTTAAGCGGTTAATCCAAAAATTAAAAATCATATCATATCATAATTAGCATACTTCTAAAATGTATTTTTGTTGGTTGTTTAGCACTCGTGAGTGTCAATGATTCATTCTCTCGTCCCTCTATTACAAAACTTACTAACTACAAATATTCCATGATTCATGTATACAAACAAAAGCCGCACATTGCGGCGGTCGTGCATGGAGATTTTTATTAACCGAAATATAAAAGCAAAAATTTGAAAGCAAGTACACTTGCACTAAAAAATGTATTTATGTCGTGTATTATTTCATAATTTTGTTCGTATATTCGTATATCATTTTAGTCATCCCTTTTTAACAATCTTTCACAATTTTATATATTTTCATCTCAAAAGCAATATAGATGAGAACATCTAAATTTTTCTTAAAAAGTTATGTAATTATTATAATTTTATTAAATATCTGTTTAATACTTATAAAAAAAATTGTGATTGTTTACTGCTAAAAATAGAAGTACAATAAGAAAATGTAATATAGGATATCACTTTAGGGTTAAAATTAATGATATAAAAAGGAACGTTAGGTGGTTAGGTGGGACGTTAATTTGCGTATTAATTGAATATCGTCTCACATTCTTTTTGTAACCCAAACTCTGTTTTTGTGATAGCACTCTTCGCCGAACCACCTTGCTCACCTAAGAATCCCCTATGAAGATTTATTGTCCGCCACCAACTACTTTGATGATAAAAAAGTCCTCAGCAGTACAGGTGGATTTGAAAAGAGATACAAGGGACAGCTCTTGTGGTCAGGTGAGTTGATAGATATAACTGCTCGGAGGATAATTAACAAAGAATGGGAGGATGAAATAGAACAACAGTTTTGGACGGAGATTTCGATGCTGTCTAGTCTCAAGCATAAGAATCTTGTTTCTGTTGTTGGCTTTTGTAATGAAATTGGTCTAGAGACCATCATTTACAAGGACGTGTCCAAGAGAATGCTCGACGACTATCTAAATGACGCGAAGTTGACATGGGTGAAAAGATTGGAGGTATCTGTGGGTGTTGCGCATGCATTGAGTTACATTCATTATGACGAGCCACGTGATTTTAGCGTTATACACCGAAACATCAGCAGTGAAACAGTTCTATTAAATGATGACTGGGAACCCAAGTTATGTGAATTTCAGCATTCCATGAAGATTAAAGCATCTGAAAGACAACATTCTTTCCATACTGATTCAGTTTGGTCTATGAAGGGGAATACAGACCCAACATATGGAAAGACTAACATTGTGAACCACAAGTTAGATATCTACTCTTTTGGAATGGTATTGTTTGAACTACTTTGTGGTAGGGAATCAGTAATTGATGATGAGGATAATAAGTATTTGGCTCCGGTGGCAATGTTTCATTATAGAGAGGGAACACTCAATGAGTTAATCGATCAAGATCTATTGAAACAAATGGATCGGCGATCATTAAACATTTTCGCGGAAACAGCGTATGAGTGCTTGAGTGAAGAACAATCGCAACGCCCAAATATGGATCAGATTGTCGCAAGACTTGAGAAAGCGTTGGAACTTTAATTGGAATGTGAAAATGCTGTAAGATGCATGGTTTTTTTCTCTTTATCTTTCAAGCACAATACCTACTCTATAATACGAGTAACCTTTATTTACTTATTGTTGTATTTGTTGCCATAGATGTTAAAGGAACACTCATCACTTGTGGCCGAAGTTGGAGAGACATCATCCATTCATGAGAAGGTAATTACTACTAGTATTCTTTTTAGCTCTTGTTGTAAGCCACTGAAATCTTATAAAAAAGAGGAAAATGACAAAACAAGAGAAACGATAAAAGAAAGATGCGAGTAGAGAGGGGGCAGAATATAATGCGATGTGGTATTAAGAATGGATATGATGATTTAATTAATGATCTTTATATGTGTTCAGATATTAAAGCCATTGAACTGAGAAATCAGACATGTCACTTAAAGTGGGTGTTTTGTACCGTTTATAAAGTGATGAGAGTGAAAAATCAGACATGTCACTTATATATGGGTAACTTTAGTGGAATTATGGTCATAAATTAAAATTGATCTTGAATTAAGGTACAAATAAAAAGTCCTGATAAATAAAGGTAAGAACCACATAAGTAGGTGCTGGCTCAAAATAATTAAAACACATGTATTAGTTTTAGGAAAATGATATATATTTGTGAATAAAACCTGTCAAACCTTTATGTGAAGACACGTGACAATTTATAAAGGTATGCTTAACTTGTAGTCCTTATATGAAACCGAACCCAACCATACGTTTTAGGGAGTGAAGAGCAAATGAATTTTCTATTTAGTTCTCCCACCTATACAAAATGAATTTTCTTTTTTATGGTATTTACCCTTACAAACAATCTTCACCCAAGTGAAACACGCTTATCTTTTATATCTATCTTCTTTACACCTACTGTATCAGCTTTAATTATCAGCCCATTAATTGAAAATGACTCATGTGTAAAAATATCCCGTATTATATGTACTTAGCTTCTCACCATTTTGTCTCGTTAATAAATATTTTAATTGATCAATCAACCTAACTGAAGTGTTACATATATATAGGGATCAGTGACCTTCGCATCTGTAGGCAATGAATCCCAAGTCAGCAAAAACACAAAGTCTTTCCGCAAAGATCTATCTCACTTAAAACTCCGCATTCAAGATTTGGAATCAATATTCAGTGATTTCGATGAAGAAAATATTAACAGAGATGAAATGATTTTCAAAGGTCGTCTCTTGCGTTCCGAACAGTTCATCGATATCGTTGGAAAGGTTTACAAATCTGATTCTGATTTCGAAGAAGATGAGGGCAAAATGTTCTCGATGGAGCTTTCGTTGCTTTCGAGTCTCAAACATAAGAATCTAGTGTCTCTTATTGGGTTTTGGGATGAGGAGGTGAGGATTATCGTATACAAGAAGGAGGCCAATGAAAGTCTCAAAAACTATCTAAGTGACGAGACTCTTACATGGATGCAAAGGTTGAAAATATGTGTTGGTATTGGAAATGCATTGAGTTACATCCATTATGATGCTGGACGTGATTTCAGTGTCATACATTGCAACGTCAGGAGCTCAAAAATTCTACTTGATGACGAATGGGAACCCAAGTTATCTGGTTTTGAACTTGCGTTGAAAAATACAGTAGCTCGGAGGCACCGTCTTCTTCTTACTCATGATATTGTTAAGAATGCATACCTGGACCCAAAATACAAAGAGACTGGGGGTGTAACCCACAAGTGAGATGTGTATTCGTTCGGTGTTGTATTATTCGAAGTCTTGTGCGGGAGGAGCGCTGTATACCAAGACGATGACAAAGATGATGACGATGAAGAAGACGATGACGAAGACAATGAGCTGAGAGAGGGGTTATTAAGTCAGCTGGCAAAATCTCATTTGGATGAAATGATCATGTCGCATTTACGAAGACAGATGGATCCAGAAGCATTAAAAATCTTCTCAGATACAGCATATTGGTGCATAAAAGAGGATAGAGCAGATCGTCCATATATCAATCAGGTTGTCAAAAGACTTGAAAAAGCTTTGGAACTTCAGTCGAAACATGAGAATCCAATTAACCGTACATCATTCATTCAGTTGAAGGTACATAACTAATTAATTTACTTTAACTTTTAATAAACAAGAGTTTTACCAACGGTTATCATCTTGTTTAACCATATAACCACTATCGATCCTCGCTACAAATAAGCCAAATGTACATTTCTTGTCAAGTATCAAAAAACTATCACCTTATATAAAACCATGATTTTAAATTTACATTATTATAATTATTTAACATTTTATATTATATTGTATTATAATATAATATTATAAAAATAAAAAGTATTATATAAAACTATGATTTTTATGATGAAGAGCTTTTCCCGTTTAACAGCGCTTCGAGTAGGGATGAAAACATGTAGATATTTTTAGTTCGGAAATCATTTCACATCTTGATAGAAAAGAATAGAGCTAACCAAAATATGGTGGTAATTGTTAAGCATATACATTCTTGTTGTTATTGGTTACGTTCAACTTCAACAACCATTCAATTAAAATGTGAAAAAGAAAAAAAGTTGTCTAATATAAAAAAATTTATTGTTTAATAAAATTGACTTAAAGAGCAAATTTATCAAATATTGGGTCACTTTAACAGTTGCATAAACTTCAGTGACTTTACAGCTAAATACAAAATATATATATATATATATATATATATATATATATATATATATATATATATATATATATATATATATTTAAAACCTGATCTATGAAGAGCAAAGCCTCTTTACCACACAATGACACCAACTGAGCTGGCATGATTTATGTGTTACATTTTAACAGATTAAATATTTATTATAACTATGGCATATAAAAACAAAAGTACTCCACTAAAGGGGTTGTGTCCTAGTGGTATCACATGTCGTGTGAGAAACTCTCCAACCAAATGGTTGAAGGTGCAAGTACTGTTTAGGACATGTGAGATACATTAGCCATGTTTAGACATGTCCAAAATACAAACACTTAGGTCCGTTTAGTCGAAAGAAAACACCCTTATTTTTTTACAAAATGTTTTAAAGAAAATGTTCAAATCAATTATTTCCAATTTTTTATTTTTTTACTTGACAAGTGAAACTAAAAAATGATTTTATTTTTTATTTATTTATTTATTTATTTATTTATTTATTATTATTATTATTATTATTATTATTATTATAAACGTCATTTTATTATTATTATTATTATTATTATTATTATTATTATTATTATTATTATTATTATTATTATTTCATTGTTTTCCTTGTAACCCAAAACCTCCCCTTCTTTTTTTTCTACAAAATAAAAAGCCAGGTCAATTGAACGTGTTTTGTATGTTATAGAGTATTAAATCCCTCCCATCTTTTTAAGAAACTATAAATAGAAACTTAAGATTTTTTTTTCCTGCAATTAAACGCATCACTACCATACATCTAAAGCAAACTCAAACAAATACCAATAACACCCAATAACTAAAACATCATCCCTAGCAATAACACCCAATCTGTTATTGGTGCATGTATATCACATAACACAACACAAAAAAATATCGCCCTCACTAAACAATAATAATAATAATAATAATAATAATAATTAAAAAAAAATGGCTATCTGACCAATGAGGGGCAAATGGCATGAATGGGACGGTGCACTATGGCTAGCCTCTGGGGAAAAAATGCTATTGGCGTGTCAAATGGCTAGTGTACCATGCTCTATAACATTTAACTGTTGCTCCACTTAAACACGTCGAACAAACCTTTTGATTGTCTAACTAAAAAGAAACCCACCAAAAACTCGTTTGAAAACACACATTCAACTAAACACATATCTTCTTTCACTGTTTTTGTCACCATCTTCGATCATGCATCGCCACCGTCATCGTTCCATACTTCCATGATGACGCCATGGTTCTGGTGGATGACAAGTAACCACTCTCAGTTTTTCTTAAATTTACATATCTGCTAGAGTTTACTTGCTTAAAGTCTCAACACCATTTTGGCCACCCTCGTTGCTCCACCACCAACGTTGATAAAACAATGAAAGGAATGATTGTTATTTTACATTAATTATTTTGTTTGTCTTGGTATCTTGGGTCTTTTTTATTGGTTGATAATATTAGGTAATGTTGACTAAAATGTAACGGGTGGAAAACAGGAATGTATAAGTGTTTAAATACTATTTGCTTAAAAGTTAAAACTTAACAGGAATACAAAATGCTAATAATGAACAGCCGAGTAAAAAAAATCCCAATTCCCGGTCCTTGTCAACCAATGGATAAGATTTAACTAAAAGTAAAATTTGTCCTCCCCTTATTAGAGCACAAGGTGTAGAACGGCGAGGGTGGGACGGTGTGGCGAAGAAGAATGGCGAGGGTGGGACGGTGTGGCGAAGAAGAACGGCGAGCCGAAGGAGCTGCCACGTATGAATGGCGAGAAGCTATGAAGAGCTGCACCTTATGCTCTTAAAACCAAGTGAACTAACTAAATAAAAACAATAAAAATTACTTACACAAACTCGATTCCATTTTTTCATACATTTATAGAACCTGCAACGAAAGCATATCCAATAAAATTGCTTCTTCTGTCACAAATCATAGTCCAACTTTCTATTTTGGGATGTCCCAAAATAATTATCCACTTTTCATTTAACCGATCGAAAATGATCTTAGTGGATAAAAATGATATTTGCTTGGTTGAAAAAGATAGTGGCCGTTCCACTTTTCTTAAATTGTTTTTTTTTTTTTTTTTTTTTTTTTTTTAGTGACAATTATTTTAAAACTGAGAGAGTAATAGCTTAAAATTATTAGGTAATAATAATGAGATATAACTAATTAATACGCTTTTCCAAAAAAAAACTATTATGCTTCAACTAATTCCCACTTTCAATCTTGTCGCATATCTTGATCTTTTTGTTAGATGTATTTTTAGGTATTAGTTTTGGGGATGAAAATCATCAATTTCTTTTGAACGTTCTCATATTCTATAAAGAGTGAACAATGATTCTATCCATTATTTTCTAATTAACTTTTTTGGGTTATGTTTAACTTTATGTGACAATTTAGTAGGCCTTACTAAATTTACTCCCTCCATCCCATATTTAAAGGTCATGTTTGACTTTTTAAAGTATTTCTTTCTCAACTTTGACCTTAAATATTTTTGTTTGTGTAATATAATACTTGACACAAAATATATGAATGGATTAAGTTTTAAATGTATTTTCATTGCGTATAATTTATCAAATACTATATAAAACAAGCAAAAATATTTAAGGTGAAAGTTGATAAAGAAAGACTTGAAAATTCAAACCTGGACATTTAATATGTGACGGAGGGAGTACATGTTAGTAGTTCGCTTAAAGAATACTAGTTCATGACTATGGGTGTTTAAAAAAAAGGCCCGAATGAAACCAACCGGTTCATTTAATCTGAAAACGGGGAAAAGTTGCAACTAGCTGCAGCAATTCTAGACACGACACAAAACACGACCTCAAACTGTCGTGAAACTAAATAGGTTTGAGTAAGGGATAGACATAGTTAAATTAAAGTTTAAAAAATTTAAAAGGAGTTAAGTGCTTAAACCAACTCAAAGTTTAGGGATAAAACCATTATTTAGCGTTTAATAAATATGAGTGGATTATAAGAACTTCTCTTCTCTTAATATCACTCCAATCTCTACAAGCATTAATGTGGTGTTGTATAACTCGTTGCAGGGGAATCTGGAACACTTGGAGATTGGATTAAAAGCTATAAAAGTGGCTACCAATAATTTTGATGACGCATGCAGGATCGGGTCTGGCGGATATGGTAAAGTATACAAAGCAGATCTTGAACATTTTGATGGCAGTAATTCATCATCGATAAATGGGGTGGATATATGCGATCTACGCAGAAAACGAAGCACGGTAGCCATAAAGCGCATTAACAATCAAGAAGGAGAACAAGGGTTCATTGCTGAAATTGAAACTCTAACTAGTTGCAAGCATGAGAATATAATCTCTCTTCTTGGTTTTTGTTATGAAGGTAACGGTGCAATGATCCTGGTTTATGAGCATGCTTCGAAAGGAAGTCTTGAAAGCTATTTAGGGAACAGTGATAAGATGACTAATCTTAATTGGTTGCAACGTCTAAATATATGTCTTGATATTGCACATGGTTTGAATTACATTCACAATGACACAAATCATGGCAAAGAAAGGATGATACACCGAGACATCAAGAGCGATAATATTCTAATGGGAGATAATTGGAAAGCAAAGATTGCGGATTTTGGGCTCTCCAAATTCCACCCAGCAGATCAAGAGGCCAGCACTATCTATACCAATATGATTGCAGGTACATATGTATATTTGGATCCAGAATATCAGAAGTATGGTCGATTAAATAGCAAGTCAGACATTTACTCGTTCGGAGTGGTGTTGCTTGAGATCTTGACCGGGAGGTTGGCCTATGATTCTGTATACACCAAGGTGAATGAGAAGGGAATAGCACCCATTGCAAGAGATCATTTTGAAAAGAGAACAGTAATGGAAATTGTTGATCACAAGATAAAGGAGGAGACCGATGAACATGTCTTTTGTAAAGGTCCCGATAAAGAGTCTTTGGACATCTTTCTAGAAATCGCATTTAAATGTGTGGCAGAAACTCAAAAGAAACGTCCAACAATAGAAGTTGTCATCAAAGAACTCGAAAAAGCTTTAAACTGTCAGGTAAGTCACAATGAAAATTTTAGATAGCGGGTAGTTGTTTCAGTTTATTTTTTACTTATCAAATCAACTTACTGACCCATGATTCACAGGAGAACCATAAGGACAAACTTAAATTGTCACTTGAAGACGTAAAGTCAGTCACGAAAGACTTCAGTCAAGACAATATCATCAGACATGGAGATTTTGGGAATATTTACAAAGGAGAAGTTACTCACGCTCATGGGCATAATATCATTGCGGCAAAGCGGATAAATGGGAAGTCTGTTGCAAAAGATGCTAAATTTATGACAGAGCTGGAAATCCTTATGGAGTATAAACATGAAAATGTCATTGGTCTTGTAGGCTACTGTGATGAAGTGGATGAGAAAATTATTGTATACAAGTATGCATCAAGAGGAAGTCTTGATAAGTACTTGAGTGATGATTTTCTTACGTGGGTGATGCGACTTAAAATATGCATCGATATTGCATTCGGGTTGGAATTTCTTCATGGAACTTTTTCAAGTCGAGATGTGGTGATACATAGGGACATCAACAGTAGCAACATTCTACTGTTTGATGATTGGAAAGCAAAGATAACTAATTTCGGGCTTTCCTTGGTATGTCCAACAAATCAGGATGTAGGCTTTGTCAACGACAATGTTAGAGGCACAATCGGTTATCTTGACCCACTACACTTGAAAACAGGCTTCTTAACCAAAGAGTCTGATATATTTTCATTGGGTGCGGTCTTATTTGACATATTGTGTGGGAAAGTATCATCCGTGAAACTAGATGACGAGTATCTTTATTTACCCTTTTTGGCTAAACACCACTATCAAGTAGGAAAACTTGATGAGTTAGTGTTTGAGGGGTTAAAGGAACAAATCGAGACACAGTCATTTATTACATTTGCAAGGATTGCCTATCGATGCATACATCACAGGAGAGAAAGACGGCCAACAGCTAATGAAGTGGTCATACAGCTTAAGAAAGCATTGGAATTCCAGGTAAGTTTCTATATTTTGACAAAACTGAATAACTGTTTTATAAATTGTAAGAAAGTAACTATATGAAACATGAGTTTATTAATTGATTAATGTATATACAGGAGGATTTTGAGAAATGGGAGCCCAAATTGCCCACAGACTATAAAGAAATAATACAAATTTCAAAGTGCCCAGAAATCTATTCTATCAAAAAGAAAGAGGAACTTTACAACATTTTTCGTATGGGAATCCTCCTTCAACAGGACAAAGTGGTAATCAGTTCATTCTTGTATCTTGTTTATCCGTTTCCCATTTTCTATGTATCTTCTCCTTTTTGAGAGATAATTCAAAATCACACATGATTTTAAACATCATACACATTGAGTGTGATTTGTATTTCGGTTGTATTACAGTTGTTGTCATTCATTGGTAATGGAGAAAGAAATGAAATGATTTCAGCCACAAAGTTTTCCTACATAAATAGTTGTCCACATGAGTGGAAACCTCTTTCAGAATCAAGGTTATTCTCTCTACACCTTTGTTAGTTTTAAATGATAAGCAAACATATGCATTATTGGTAGAAGTATGTTATGCTTTTTAATATGATTATTGATCATTTAATTTTAATTATGATCAAATAGGATCAAACTTAAGAACCCCTTTGACTAAGTTCAAATTTTGCCCCTGTAATACACTTGCTTAACACAATGACTGCATGCACTTAAACAAAACGTATTTGAATCCCTTTGACTCGATTGTGCTAGAACTGCTAATCCTCTGCGCTAATCAACAAAGGAAAGTGCTTCATGTTTTAGCTCTTTTACTCTTCAGACCCCATCACATCAGGTTAATAAGTAATAACAAGATTAGTCCTGCATACATACATATCAACAATGAGAACTGATGTTGTACTGGACAAAAGATTTTAATACTTACTATATGATTGGGAACAATAAACCTACTAATAAGGTAGTTGAGGTTTGCCCCTGTTTTGGGCCCTCTGTTCTCAAGACTGTGAATAATAAATTTTTCTAGCATCTTGATAATAAGTTTTATAATATTCTTACCTTTATTCAAAAGTAAAAGTGTATGGGAATAAAGACTATGACTGAATTAGACTTGGATGTATATAATATGCGCAGGTTTGGGACAGTGGCGGAGATGTTAGATATTTCTGACTTGAACATCGAAATCAAGACAAGAGCTCAATTTTTATCTCCTAATGTTATTTATGGGGTCTATTTAGTCTTCAAATTTTGTGATTCAAGAAACTTTTCAAGTAAACCTATGTATGTTAACCTAAATTATAGAAAGGGACATGAAAGTCTACATGCATATTTCGCAACATGGAAGGATGAGCAGTGGATGATGATTGAGCTTTACCGTTTCTTAAATCAAAATGAAGACGTCGTTTTTGAGTTTCTAGTTGAGCGTTTTTCATCGTACTATTGTGGAGATGCCGGAGTTTATATTGAAGGCATTGAATTTCGAGCCATTGACAAAGTAAGTTTGAAATATCCCTTGGTTCCATTATATGTTCTTCTATTTAAGTTGTATATAGGGGATATGAATGCATGGAGACAAAAAGAATCATGTTATAAGTTGCGTATCTAACATAACTGATAATTGTATACAGGTGAAACACGAAGAGATCGGAAATTTGAAGGAAGTCCAAAAAATCTTGAATTCTAACTTTAATGTGGGTCAAGCGCAACAATTGCCCACTAACTTTGAAGAAATATTCAAGATATGTAGAAACTATGACGACTTGTTCTGGTTGGGCGAAATCGAAGGAAAGAAACTTCTTGTGCTTTCGGCAAAGGCAGCTTTATACCAATTTTCTAATGTGGATATTATTACTTCAAAACCACCAGGCCAATCCAGGTTTGCTTCTTTTTTATTGTTATATAACTAATTTGTTATAGTCACGAATAACTAGACTTGATTATTCAAGGTCCAAATCTTAATTGCCTTCTGGTTAAAGTTAAAATTCGTGAATTGATTGTTGATTAAATTTTCACTTCTTGGATTTAGTTTACTGTTCTTGAGAAGTATGTAATCATAATATATATCTTACATGCAGATTTCAAGAGGTGATTGAGCTTTTATCACAGCAAGTATTTTATCTCAAATGCACAATCAAAAGTCAAATGTTGTCACCGGTTACGGAATATGTGTGTTACCTTGTGTTCAAGCTTTCAGAAAAATGCCAAGGGCTGCATTGTCCGGTGAAAGTACAAGATGTACTCCATAAAGAAAACAACGAGGCTGAATTTCTATATTTTATAACCCCAAGCGCACTGAACATAAATGACATCACTCGGGTTCCAAAGCAAAGGGAAGATGGATGGATGGAGATTCAATTGTGGAAATTTAGCTCAGCTCATGAATTCAGGGATGACTCTCTTTCTATGAATATGAAATTTACAACTCATGAAGGAACTATGTCTGGCCTCATTGTATGTGGCCTTGAGTTTAGGCCACTGTAAAAGAACCATCTGCCATATTTAGTCTATTTGTTGCTCTGGATAATCATCAAATTTTTGTTTTAAGCTAAGGTTCATCTTATTTATGTTTATAATCACTTTATGTATGTATGTTTATGTGGCAACTAATATTTAGTCTATTTGTTGCTCTGGATAATCAAATATGTTGATAAGAAAAATAGGGTTGCACACCAAGTGTTTGATAAAATGTTTGTTTCACTAGTGCTGTAAAGTGGTCATTGTTCTACGTATGCTAATCGCCTTTTTTTGTGGAGATGAACTGTCTTATTAGTCATTGCATGTGAGTACGTGATAGTGTACGTCTAATTGTTTGGCTGTGGGTTTTGCTACGGATTTTGTGCGAATAAATTGAAACGATTTGCACACTAATTGGTTGATAAAAGATTATATTGATTCAAGTGTAATCATTTTTCAAAAGGGCAGCGATGCAGGGTAGTACATGTCAGTAGACGAATTGGTTCCTGAAAGTTATTGTGATAAAGCATCAGGTTTTGGGATGGGAAGTGATACGATGGGTGTTTGGTTCCATTTCAGGTCTATTAATTACAGGTTAAACTTGAACAGTTCTTATATCAGACAGTTAAGTTCATTTGGACATGTATATTGACCTATTAAACACATACACTTTTGGCTGTTTTTGAAAGTAGAGATGGCCTCAGTTTTATATGTTGAAGGTACCGATCAGCATCGGGGTTGGTTTCAAATCTCTTCATTGACCAGCGTTGCAACCAAAGGTATCTAGAACTGATTGCATTATAATTATTACTTATCTGTTGAAAAATTATTATCTTGATAAATATCACAGGAAAAGCCCCTTATGCTGGAGTATAACCCATGGATTTGTGCTAGATGGGGTAAGGTCGTTGATCCACGTACTGTAATTGAAGAAGGGAAGAATCAAGAGGTTGGCGATTGTTTTCTAATGTTCTCTCTAGGAAGAACCTTCCTATTGAGCGGATGTGCTTAAGCTTTGGGTATCAAGTGTCGATTATACAGCATACCTGTTGATTGGATCTCAGGTTCTTTGACAAATATCCGACATTTACCGAAAACGAGGAACTTTGCGGTTTCTTTTGGGAAATCTTCATAATTGGACAGTATGTTTTTCATATATGTCTGATATATTTTGGTTTTAAATATGCATTACCGTATATCATGTTTTTTTGTAGACTGAAAATGCAATCTCATATGACGAGCTTCCTGAGATCGATCAGCATGCTCTGCTTCAGTTGAATACATTGTGAAAAGCATCAAAGAAAGCTATAAAAGCTATTAGTTCTTTAAAATATCCCAGGTGAAATCACGCACCCGCATAAACACAATAATGACTTGCTGCTGCTACCTTTGATATGTTAATAGTTACATCTACAGTTTATGGTTGGATAACATTATGACAGTGCGCCGGCATCTAATTTGTATGAATCTGCTTGTTGATAACGGAGGTAAATAACACTTAGGAGACTGCTCACTTTAGCAAACACATTGGTTCCAGTCTGAAGGTTAAGGTGTACCTCCATTCCTTTGATGATAACCTTGCTGAAAGAATAAGGAATATCTGTGAAGCTAAAGGTGATGCTGACTCACTGAATCGCATATTCGTAACATCTCAGGTATTCCCGATAATTATATAGTAGATTTGGCAAGATATATATGAGCATGTATGAAGACTTTAAAAGATTTATGAACAAAACTGTAAGAGGTATCAAAATGGGCGGATTCTGGTAAAAAAAAGCTAATGGCTGACCCGAAACATTCTTCGTCCACTTATTTAGTAAACGGTTAGTGTCTCTAATATTCTTAAAAAATATATTCTTTTTATAATTGAAATCAGCTCTTGTGGAAATCTCTCAACTAGACAGGTCCAAAAAGCAATGCAAATAAGCTGATAAGTCAAAACTTATGGGGGCAAAATCTACTCTAACCTACTGAGACAACAAATCTACCAAATTATTAGACTCTTAAACCCAAATGCTACCCTAAATGATGCGTAGAATTCTGAGACAACTTGATGGTGCAGGGGAGAACAAGGCTCAATAAGCAGACTTTGAGCTTGATTTTAATCAACTAAATGAACCTCAAATTAAGATTTTCTTTCTGATAATGATGCCCAAGCAACCAAATAACTCAAAAATCCAATTTTTATGTATCCCTAATCAAAAATAAACTCTAAATCAGATCTGGTGTACAGGCTATTTTAGACAGATTAGGTAAAATTGACTTTTCAAGTTTTCTGCTACTTTGACTTTTATGAAATTATAGCTATCCTAACTGCTTAATTATGTTGTAATATCCTAAAATTAAACTAGTTTAATCCTATTATGCAACTACTGTATGAAATATTTAATCTATAATAACAAGTAGTTAAGCTGAAATTAAGATTAAAACAGATTTTGACTTTTATCTTTAAAACTTACAGAATTTGCTATTAAACTATACTAATTGAACCTAAATGAGACTACCTAGACTAAACTTATAACCTAAATGAGATTCCTACCCTAAACCAAACACCCTCAAAACTATCTGTTATCAAATTTTGTGAAACAGCTAAACTTTTAAGCAATTCCAACTATCAATTCAGTACTACTAATGATTTAGCAGGCTGAAATGAACACAAAAGTATGACAAATAAGCACAAAAAACAAAGCAACGATCAAATGCAAATAATGACAGAGTTTAAGCAAAATGGTACCAAGTGTATGCCCACTACTACAATAAGCTATAAACTAATTAAGAAAGGCTGAAATCTGATTACTATTAATAAACAGCATGAACAGAGGGGGTTCACTATGCTAGCCTGTCTTTGGACAGGCCAAAAGCTCCTCCTTGGTCTGTCAATCTCCACTGAATAAGCTCAGCTTATTAAATAAGCACTATTTTGACTTTTGTTGACTTTTGTTGACTTTTTTTGAGATTGGAAGAATGAAACAGATATACTCACAATAGGCTATTATTTGAGCTTATATGAGTACATATAACTTTAGATGAGCTTATTGAAGCTTCTAACTGAATTTGAAGACTTTTTTTTTTTTTTTTTTTTTTATTCAATATAAAAAAGTGAAACAGAAATGAAATAAGAACTTGAAATAAACTAACAAGGATTATGTATCATGTGATTGATCCTGCGTGTATGTATCAATTGGTCCACGTGTCCCTTCTGGCACATTCCTGACATCTGCTGACTTCTTCTATGTCACAACTCGTAAATTCTGGTCATTTTCCCGAACTTTCACATTTACTATTCATCATTTTACTATTCCTCGTTTTGAGGTCAATACTATTTTCTAAACTTTAATTTAAATTCTTGACACTTAATTTCCAAACTATGTGCATATATTTTTACTTGAGTCGACTTAAATTTTTGAATAAATTCTAAGTACTCTAGGACTTAGGTTAATTTTAGTCCACAACGCTCCGGTACCTTGCTCCTTCCCCAGTTCACCATTTTATTCTATAAAACGAATTTCTATTCTTTAAATACTTACGGTTTTTAAATCCTACATAACGTTAATTTTTATTCAAGAATGTAACACTCGACATACCCGACTTTCTCAACAATTATTTTTAGGGTACTTTTATACTTCCAAAACTATTACAAAAGTCCTAAAAATATTTTCCGATGTCCAAGATAAATTCTTTATATCTTACTTTTAATTACGTATAACTTCCGTTAACTACCAAACTAATACCCGATACATATTTTTACTACCCAATACATTCAAAATACACATTTTATACTAATTCAAACCAACTTCTTCCTATTTTGTCCTATGAGCCGCCCCCCCCTATAATGCATAAAAATATCATAGCAAAATCTATCAAATTTCAACAAATTAAACACATGGGAGACAAGGTAATTAATGAGGGTGGCTAAGACCACTCTTTGCCCCCCCCTCCTTTTCCATGAAATTCGGCAATCACAAGGACCAAGT